>OZ023312.1:35819580-35865861 GCA_964007375.1 Ophion obscuratus | reverse complement strand
TTGAACTAAAGCTGGGAAGGGGGGGGGAGACTAAACATCGACGATACTAGTGAACAAGTCAGCGTAACCCACATTGCTTCATGTATTAAATTGTATCAGCTACGTCCTTTTGTTAGCTAACGGTCGATATACGAATATATTTCCGTGTATGGGTGATTCTCCGAAATTTTCATTTTGAAGGACAACGAAATATAAAAAGAAAAATATTTTATTTTTTCATTTAACAATTTCAATCGACTTCAGATCTAATCGATACAATATGATTCCCTATGGATCACAGTGATTTTCAAGTTTTGAGAGATTTTTCATGATCGAAAAAAAGCGTAGGGTCAGAGGAATGATGCAAACCTTTTCGTATCAAGTTTTTATTGGTCTATTAAAATCTTATTCTCCTTTTTGTTTAAATATTATTATCGCTCTTTTTGTTTATTTTTTGCCTTTTGTAACTCCGTTCTTCAGCTTCTCGGTTTCTACGGAGCCTTTCTTCTTTCGATAGCGGCATAGCAATAATCTAAGAGAATCATTTTTACGTAACCTCATGCATATGCAAACATGCGTGACCAAGATGGTCATTCCTCTGGCGCATCCATCACGCCTCTGAATCTCACATGTCGGGAGGAATCCAGAGGAATGACGATTCAAACGGTTTTTTATGCACAGTGCGGCGTGCTACGTTTTCCTAACCTCAAAATCTGGCGGTTAGCCGGTGTCTAAAAGTTCCACTTGAACAGATAAAGAGTGACTTGTTGTATTGAAAAATTATACAGTCAAGAATGACCAGAGGAATGAATCCCTCGCCTGTCACACCACCTCATAACACACGAGGCCTGTGGAATAAAAAGCGTCAGCTACAAAAATAATACGACACAAGCAGTCTCTTCGGAATAATAGATGTAGAAACCACTGCTCTCGCAAGCATGATCAACTAGCGGCACCCGTCACATCATATATGAGCTGATTTACAGCTCTCTAGAGAAATGATTGAGAAAAACGTTTACAAAATTTCGTTATTTACTGTGAGATAGCTGTGCATAGTGTTTTTAGAAAATTTCAGGGAGGAATTAAAAAATGTCCGATGGTTTCGAGGAATTTTTTTTTCTGATGTTTTTGAATTTTTGTTACCTCTTCAGCTTGTTAGTGTATACGAAGTCTGGATAGGTACACTCCAGAGGAATAGTTTTATACTCAATATACAGAAAAAAAAGGATAACAACGATTTCTCTGCCAAATCTGTTTTGTAAGAGATTTCAAAATATTTCAAACGTATCATCCAAAAAAACCTACCAAGTAATCGAATAGCATTTATTAAAAAAGTCAGATTACATGCAAAATGATAATTTCGGGAGAATTACTCATATGTACGGGGCGTCCCTCTTATCTCTGCCATCCGATATAACTCGGTAATTATCGACGTCACAAAAAAATGTTCCAGACAAAAGTTGTACGGTGTGAAGGGGGCCACCAAATGCGACCATTTTTTATTTTGGTAGAGGCGCTGATGCACAGTGAAGGTCGACTCCACTTTTTTAAATAGAATTGTACATTGTTTTTTCAGTCACCTTGTGGAGCACCTCAAGCCGCATAAAAAACACTAGGGGGAGAAAGTCGATCAAGGTCATTTCGAACACCTATTAAAATAAAATACAAATCTAAATATCTCGGATCACTACCAAATATTTAGTAGTGGTCCAAGATATTTACATTTGTTTCATCGGTACTGACCTTGAACGACTTTGGCCCCCTAATGTTTTTTTATGCGGCTTGAGGTGGTTGAAAAAAAATGGACCATTCCGTTCAAAAAAGTGGAGGTGACCTTCACTGTGCGTCAACGCCTCCACCGAAATAACAAAAAAAATGGTCGCATTTGATGGCCCCCTTTACGCCGTACAACTTTTGTCGGGAACATTTTTTGTGACGTCGACAATTACCAAGTTATTTCGGGTGGCAGAGATAATAGGGACACTGTGTAATATAGCAGTACCGACGAATATAGATACAATGCGAATAATCATCACGAATATACCAGCTTGTCATTTCTCTCTCTTTCGTCCCTCCCTCCTTCCCCCCCTCTCTGTCTACCCCTCTCGCTTGCTCTGCTTCTCATTCTCGAATTCTCAAACCGACGAGGCACTTTGGGTGAAGCATCAAACCAGTGCAACCTCAAATATGGACCGCGCCCAACTTCCCTCGGTCTCCTCGAATCCTTCACTGAGAGGACCTGGTACAAATTTGGATCAGCAATCTAAACTCAACCCGTGTCAGTGAAGTTAGCAGAGCATTTGCCAGCAGATCAAAATTCAGTGAGAGTTCTCTTGGCATGCAGTTGAGTTCTATAGTTCTTGATGGTTTTTAGCAATAGTTCTGGTGATTTGGACCAAAAAAAGGAGATTGAAAAATGCTCTGCTAACTTCCCGTAGCAGATCATTTTGCAGAAAACCATAAATTAGCGGGAGTTCTTTGTACATGCGGATGAGTTCTATAGTTCCTGATAGTTTTTAACAATAGTTCTGGTGGTTTTAGCAAAAAAAAGTTACGGAATTTTTTTTTTTTGTATCTTCCTATAGAAATATGCGGATGGATAGGCGTGAGTTCCAGGTCTTTTTTGGGAGGGATATTATTGTTTTAGTATTGTTTGATGTATTTGAGAATAGTTCTGGCTTCCAGCTATTTTGAAATAATTATTAAAAATGTTTTTCAGTATCTCAACTATACAAGGGTGCTCTGCTGATGGATAGGCGTTAGTTCCAGGTGCTTTCTGTGTAGGATATTATAGTTTTGGTACTGTTTGATGTATTCGAGAATAGTTCTGGCTTCCAGTCATTTTCAATTAATTATTAAAAATGTTTATCCGTATGTCAACTATACAAGGGTGCTCTGCTGATGGATAGGCGTTAGTTCCAGGTGCTTTTAGTGTTAGATATGATAGTTTAGGCATTGTTTGATGGATTTGATAATAGTTCTGACTTTCAGCGATTTTCAAATAGTTGTTAAAATTGTTTATTAATATTTCAACTATACAAGGGTGCTCTGCTGATGGATAGGCGTTAGTTCCAGGTGCTTTTAGTGTGAGATATTATAGTTTAGGCATTGTTTGATGGATTTGAGAATAGTTCTGTCTTCCAGCTATTTTCAAATAATTGTTAAAAATGTTTATTAATATCGCAACTATACAAGTGTGCTCTGCTGAGGGATAGGCATGAGTTCCAGGTCCTTTTTGGGAGGGATATTATTGTCTTAGTATTGTTTGATGTATTTGAGAATAGTTCTGGCTTCCAGCTATTTTGAAATAATTATTAAAAATGTTTATCAGTATCTCAACTATACAAGGGTGCTCTGCTGATGGATAGGCGTTAGTTCCAGGTGCTTTCTGTGTAGGATATTATAGTTTTGGTATTGTTTGATGTATTCGAGAATAGTTCTGGCTTCCAGTCATTTTCAATTAATTATTAAAAATGTTTATCCGTATTTCAACTATACAAGGGTGCTCTGCTGATGGATAGGCGTTAGTTCCCGGTGCTATTAGTGTTAGATATGATAGTTTAGGCATTGTTTGATGGATTTGATAATAGTTCTGACTTTCTGCTATTTTCAAATAATTGTTAAAATTGTTTATTAATATTTCAACTATACAAGCGTGCTCTGCTGATGGATAGGCGTCAGTTCCAGGTGCTTTTAGTGTGAGATATTATAGTTTAGGCATTGTTTGATGGATTTGAGAATAGTTCCGGCTTCCAGCTATTTTAAAATAATTGTTAAAATTGTTTATTAATATTTCAACTATACAAGGGTGCTCTGCTGATGGATAGGCGTTAGTTCCAGGTGCTGTTTGTGTAGAATATTATAGTTTTGGTATTGTTTGATGTATTCGAGAATAGTTCTGGCTTCCAGTCATTTTCAATTAATTATTAAAAATGTTTATCCGTATTTCAACTATACAAGGGTGCTCTGCTGATGGATAGGCGTTAGTTCCAGGTGCTTTTAGTGTTAGATATGATAGTTTAGGCATTGTTTGATGGATTTGATAATAGTTCTGACTTTCAGCTATTTTCAAATAGTTGTAAAAATTGTTTATTAATATTTAAACTATACAAGGGTGCTCTGCTGATGGATAGGCGTTAGTTCCAGGTGCTTTTAGTGTGAGATATTATAGTTTAGGCATTGTTTGATGGATTTGAGAATAGTTCCGGCTTCCAGCTATTTTAAAATAATTGTTAAAATTGTTTATTAATATTTCAACTATACAAGGGTGCTCTGCTGATGGATAGGCGTTAGTTCCAGGTGCTGTTTGTGTAGAATATTATAGTTTTGGTATTGTTTGATGTATTCGAGAATAGTTCTGGCATCCAGGCATTTTCAAATAATTATTAAAACTGTTTATCAGTATTTCAACTATACAAGGGTGCTCTGCTGATGGATAGGCGTTAGTTCCAGGTGCTTTTAGTGTGAGATATTATAGTTTAGGCATTGTTTGATATATTTAAGAATAGTTCTGTCTTCCAGCTATTTTCAAATAATTGTTAAAAATGTTTATTAATATCGCAACTATACAAGTGTGCTCTGCTGAGGGATAGGCATGAGTTCCAGGTCCTTTTTGGGAGGGATATTATTGTCTTAGTATTGTTTGATGTATTTGAGAATAGTTCTGGCTTCCAGCTATTTTGAAATAATTATTAAAAATGTTTATCAGTATCTCAACTATACAAGGGTGCTCTGCTGATGGATAGGCGTTAGTTCCAGGTGCTTTCTGTGTAGGATATTATAGTTTTGGTATTGTTTGATGTATTCGAGAATAGTTCTGGCTTCCAGTCATTTTCAATTAATTATTAAAAATGTTTATCCGTATTTCAACTATACAAGGGTGCTCTGCTGATGGATAGGCGTTAGTTCCAGGTGCTATTAGTGTTAGATATGATAGTTTAGGCATTGTTTGATGGATTTGATAATAGTTCTGACTTTCTGCTATTTTCAAATAATTGTTAAAATTGTTTATTAATATTTCAACTATACACGGGTGCTCTGCTGATGGATAGGCGTTAGTTCCAGGTGCTTTTAGTGTGAGATATTATAGTTTAGGCATTGTGTGATGGATTTGAGAATAGTTCCGGCTTCCAGCTATTTTAAAATAATTATTAAAAATGTTTTTCAGTATCTCAACTATACAAGGGTGCTCTGCTGATGGATAGGCGTTAGTTCCAGGTGCTTTCTGTGTAGGATATTATAGTTTTGGTACTGTTTGATGTATTCGAGAATAGTTCTGGCTTCCAGTCATTTTCAATTAATTATTAAAAATGTTTATCCGTATGTCAACTATACAAGGGTGCTCTGCTGATGGATAGGCGTTAGTTCCAGGTGCTTTTAGTGTTAGATATGATAGTTTAGGCATTGTTTGATGGATTTGATAATAGTTCTGACTTTCAGCGATTTTCAAATAGTTGTTAAAATTGTTTATTAATATTTCAACTATACAAGGGTGCTCTGCTGATGGATAGGCGTTAGTTCCAGGTGCTTTTAGTGTGAGATATTATAGTTTAGGCATTGTTTGATGGATTTGAGAATAGTTCTGTCTTCCAGCTATTTTAAAATAATTGTTAAAAATGTTTATTAATATCGCAACTATACAAGTGTGCTCTGCTGAGGGATAGGCATGAGTTCCAGGTCCTTTTTGGGAGGGATATTATTGTCTTAGTATTGTTTGATGTATTTGAGAATAGTTCTGGCTTCCAGCTATTTTGAAATAATTATTAAAAATGTTTATCAGTATCTCAACTATACAAGGGTGCTCTGCTGATGGATAGGCGTTAGTTCCAGGTGCTTTCTGTGTAGGATATTATAGTTTTGGTATTGTTTGATGTATTCGAGAATAGTTCTGGCTTCCAGTCATTTTCAATTAATTATTAAAAATGTTTATCCGTATTTCAACTATACAAGGGTGCTCTGCTGATGGATAGGCGTTAGTTCCCGGTGCTATTAGTGTTAGATATGATAGTTTAGGCATTGTTTGATGGATTTGATAATAGTTCTGACTTTCTGCTATTTTCAAATAATTGTTAAAATTGTTTATTAATATTTCAACTATACAAGGGTGCTCTGCTGATGGATAGGCGTCAGTTCCAGGTGCTTTTAGTGTGAGATATTATCGTTTAGGCATTGTTTGATGGATTTGAGAATAGTTCCGGCTTCCAGCTATTTTAAAATAATTGTTAAAATTGTTTATTAATATTTCAACTATACAAGGGTGCTCTGCTGATGGATAGGCGTTAGTTCCAGGTGCTGTTTGTGTAGAATATTATAGTTTTGGTATTGTTTGATGTATTCGAGAATAGTTCTGGCTTCCAGTCATTTTCAATTAATTATTAAAAATGTTTATCCGTATTTCAACTATACAAGGGTGCTCTGCTGATGGATAGGCGTTAGTTCCAGGTGCTTTTAGTGTTAGATATGATAGTTTAGGCATTGTTTGATGGATTTGATAATAGTTCTGACTTTCAGCTATTTTCAAATAGTTGTAAAAATTGTTTATTAATATTTAAACTATACAAGGGTGCTCTGCTGATGGATAGGCGTTAGTTCCAGGTGCTTTTAGTGTGAGATATTATAGTTTAGGCATTGTTTGATGGATTTGAGAATAGTTCCGGCTTCCAGCTATTTTAAAATAATTGTTAAAATTGTTTATTAATATTTCAACTATACAAGGGTGCTCTGCTGATGGATAGGCGTTAGTTCCAGGTGCTGTTTGTGTAGAATATTATAGTTTTGGTATTGTTTGATGTATTCGAGAATAGTTCTGGCATCCAGGCATTTTCAAATAATTATTAAAAATGTTTATCAGTATTTCAACTATACAAGGGTGCTCTGCTGATGGATAGGCGTTAGTTCCAGGTGCTTTTAGTGTGAGATATTATAGTTTAGGCATTGTTTGATATATTTAAGAATAGTTCTGTCTTCCAGCTATTTTCAAATAATTGTTAAAAATGTTTATTAATATCGCAACTATACAAGTGTGCTCTGCTGAGGGATAGGCATGAGTTCCAGGTCCTTTTTGGGAGGGATATTATTGTCTTAGTATTGTTTGATGTATTTGAGAATAGTTCTGGCTTCCAGCTATTTTGAAATAATTATTAAAAATGTTTATCAGTATCTCAACTATACAAGGGTGCTCTGCTGATGGATAGGCGTTAGTTCCAGGTGCTTTCTGTGTAGGATATTATAGTTTTGGTATTGTTTGATGTATTCGAGAATAGTTCTGGCTTCCAGTCATTTTCAATTAATTATTAAAAATGTTTATCCGTATTTCAACTATACAAGGGTGCTCTGCTGATGGATAGGCGTTAGTTCCAGGTGCTATTAGTGTTAGATATGATAGTTTAGGCATTGTTTGATGGATTTGATAATAGTTCTGACTTTCTGCTATTTTCAAATAATTGTTAAAATTGTTTATTAATATTTCAACTATACACGGGTGCTCTGCTGATGGATAGGCGTTAGTTCCAGGTGCTTTTAGTGTGAGATATTATAGTTTAGGCATTGTGTGATGGATTTGAGAATAGTTCCGGCTTCCAGCTATTTTAAAATAATTGTTAAAATTGTTTATTAATATTTCAACTATACAAGGGTGCTCTGCTGATGGATAGGCGTTAGTTCCAGGTGCTGTTTGTGTAGAATATTATAGTTTTGGTATTGTTTGATGTATTCGAGAATAGTTCTGGCTTCCAGTCATTTTCAATTAATTATTAAAAATGTTTATCCGTATTTCAACTATACAAGGGTGCTCTGCTGATGGATAGGCGTTAGTTCCAGGTGCTTTTAGTGTTAGATATGATAGTTTAGGCATTGTTTGATGGATTTGATAATAGTTCTGACTTTCAGCTATTTTCAAATAGTTGTTAAAATTGTTTATTAATATTTCAACTATACAAGGGTGCTCTGCTGATGGATAGGCGTTAGTTCCAGGTGCTTTTAGTGTGAGATATTATAGTTTAGGCATTGTTTGATGGATTTGAGAATAGTTCTGTCTTCCAGCTATTTTCAAATAATTGTTAAAAATGTTTATTAATATCGCAACTATACAAGTGTGCTCTGCTGAGGGATAGGCATGAGTTCCAGGTCCTTTTTGGGAGGAATATTATTGTCTTAGTATTGTTTGATGTATTTGAGAATAGTTCTGGCTTCCAGCTATTTTGAAATAATTATTAAAAATGTTTATCAGTATCTCAACTATACAAGGGTGCTCTGCTGATGGATAGGCGTTAGTTCCAGGTGCTTTCTGTGTAGGATATTATAGTTTTGGTATTGTTTGATGTATTCGAGAATAGTTCTGGCTTCCAGTCATATTCAATTAATTATTAAAAATGTTTATCCGTATTTCAACTATACAAGGGTGCTCTGCTGATGGATAGGCGTTAGTTCCAGGTGCTTTTAGTGTGAGATATTATAGTTTAGGCATTGTTTGATGGATTTGAGAATAGTTCCGGCTTCCAGCTATTTTAAAATAATTGTTAAAATTGTTGATTAATATTTCAACTATACAAGGGTGCTCTGCTGATGGATAGGCGTTAGTTCCAGGTGCTGTTTGTGTAGAATATTATAGTTTTGGTATTGTTTGATGTATTCGAGAATAGTTCTGGCTTCCAGTCATTTTCAATTAATTATTAAAAATGTTTATCCGTATTTCAACTATACAAGGGTGCTCTGCTGATGGATAGGCGTTAGTTCCAGGTGCTTTTAGTGTTAGATATGATAGTTTAGGCATTGTTTGATGGATTTGATAATAGTTCTGACTTTCTGCTATTTTCAAATAATTGTTAAAATTGTTTATTAATATTTCAACTATACAAGGGTGCTCTGCTGATGGATAGGCGTTAGTTCCAGGTGCTTTTAGTGTGAGATATTATAGTTTAGGCATTGTTTGATGGATTTGAGAATAGTTCCGGCTTCCAGCTATTTTAAAATAATTGTTAAAATTGTTGATTAATATTTCAACTATACAAGGGTGCTCTGCTGATGGATAGGCGTTAGTTCCAGGTGCTGTTTGTGTAGAATATTATAGTTTTGGTATTGTTTGATGTATTCGAGAATAGTTCTGGCTTCCAGTCATTTTCAATTAATTATTAAAAATGTTTATCCGTATTTCAACTATACAAGGGTGCTCTGCTGATGGATAGGCGTTAGTTCCAGGTGCTTTTAGTGTTAGATATGATAGTTTAGGCATTGTTTGATGGATTTGATAATAGTTCTGACTTTCAGCTATTTTCAAATAGTTGTTAAAATTGTTTATTAATATTTCAACTATACAAGGGTGCTCTGCTGATGGATAGGCGTTAGTTCCAGGTGCTTTTAGTGTGAGATATTATAGTTAAGGCATTGTTTGATGGATTTGAGAATAGTTCCGGCTTCCAGCGATTTTAAAATAATTGTTAAAATTGTTTATTAATATTTCAACTATACAAGGGTGCTCTGCTGATGGATAGGCGTTAGTTCCAGGTGCTGTTTGTGTAGAATATTATAGTTTTGGTATTGTTTGATGTATTCGAGAATAGTTCTGGCATCCAGGCATTTTCAAATAATTATTAAAAATGTTTATCAGTATTTCAACTATACAAGGGTGCTCTGCTGATGGATAGGCGTTAGTTCCAGGTGCTTTTAGTGTGAGATATTATAGTTTAGGCATTGTTTGATATATTTAAGAATAGTTCTGTCTTCCAGCTATTTTCAAATAATTGTTAAAAATGGTTATTAATATCGCAACTATACAAGTGTGCTCTGCTGAGGGATAGGCATGAGTTCCAGGTCCTTTTCTGGAGGGATATTATTGTCTTAGTATTGTTTGATGTATTTGAGAATAGTTCTGGCTTCCAGCTATTTTGAAATAATTATTAAAAATGTTTATCAGTATCTCAACTATACAAGGGTGCTCTGCTGATGGATAGGCGTTAGTTCCAGGTGCTTTCTGTGTAGGATATTGTAGTTTTGGTATTGCTTGATGTATTCGAGAATAGTTCTGGCTTCCAGTCATTTTCAATTAATTATTAAAAATGTTTATCCGTATTTCAACTATACAAGGGTGCTCTGCTGATGGATAGGCGTTAGTTCCAGGTGCTATTAGTGTTAGATATGATAGTTGAGGCATTGTTTGATGGATTTGATAATAGTTCTGACTTTCTGCTATTTTCAAATAATTGTTAAAATTGTTTATTAATATTTCAACTATACAAGGGTGCTCTGCTGATGGACAGGCGTTAGTTCCAGGTGCTTTTAGTGTGAGATATTATAGTTTAGGCATTGTTTGATGGATTTGAGAATAGTTCCGGCTTCCAGCTATTTTAAAATAATTGTTAAAATTGTTTACTAATACTTCAACTATACAAGGGTGCTCTGCTGATGGATAGGCGTTAGTTCCAGGTGCTTTTAGTGTGAGATATTATAGTTTAGGCATTGTTTGATGGATTTGAGAATAGTTCCGGCTTCCAGCTATTTTAAAATAATTGTTAAAATTGTTTATTAATATTTCAACTATACAAGGGTGCTCTGCTGATGGATAGGCGTTAGTTCCAGGTGCTGTTTGTGTAGAATATTATAGTTTTGGTATTGTTTGATGTATTCGAGAATAGTTCTGGCTTCCAGTCATTTTCAATTAATTATTAAAAATGTTTATCCGTATTTCAACTATACAAGGGTGCTCTGCTGATGGATAGACGTTAGTTCCAGGTGCTTTTAGTGTTAGATATGATAGTTTAGGCATTGTTTGATGGATTTGATAATAGTTCTGACTTTCAGCTATTTTCAAATAGTTGTTAAAATTGTTTATTAATATTTCAACTATACAAGGGTGCTCTGCTGATGGATAGGCGTTAGTTCCAGGTGCTTTTAGTGTGAGATATTATAGTTTAGGCATTGTTTGATGGATTTGAGAATAGTTCCGGCTTCCAGCTATTTTAAAATAATTGTTAAAATTGTTTATTAATATTTCAACTATACAAGGGTGCTCTGCTGATGGATAGGCGTTAGTTCCAGGTGCTGTTTGTGTAGAATATTATAGTTTTGGTATTGTTTGATGTATTCGAGAATAGTTCTGGCATCCAGGCATTTTCAAATAAATATTAAAAATGTTTATCAGTATTTCAACTATACAAGGGTGCTCTGCTGATGAATAGGCGTTAGTTCCAGGTGCTTTTAGTGTTAGATATGATAGTTTAGGCATTGTTTGATGGATTTGATAATAGTTCTGACTTTCAGCTATTTTCAAATAGTTGTTAAAATTGTTTATTAATATTTCAACTATACAAGGGTGCTCTGCTGATGGATAGGCGTTAGTTCCAGGTGCTTTTAGTTTGAGATATTATAGTTTAGGCATTGTTTGATGGATGTGAGAATAGTTCTGGCTTCTAGCTATTTTCAAATAATTGTTAAAATTGTTTATTAATATTTCAACTATACAAGGGTGCTCTGCTGATGGATAGGCGTTAGTTCCAGGTGCTTTTAGTATTAGATATTATAGTTTAGACATTGTTTAATGGATTTGAGAATAGTTCTGGCTTCCAGCTATTTTCAAATAATTGTTAAAATTGTTTATTAATACCTCAACTATACAAGGGTGCTCTGTTGATGGATAGGCGTTAGTTCCAGGTGCCTTCTGTATAGGATATTATAGTTTTGATACTGTTTGATGCATTCGAAGATAGTTCTGGCTTCCAGGCATTTTCAAATAATTGATAAAAATGTTTATTAATAGCCCAACTATACAAGTATGCTCTGCTAATGGATTAGCATTAGTTCCAGGTTCTTGTCATGTGAGATATTATAGTTTTTGTATTGTTTGATGTATTTGAGAATAGTTCTGGCTTCCAGCTATTTTAAAATAATTATTAAAAATGTTTATCAGCATCTCAACTATACAAGTGTGCTCTGCTAATGAATAGGCGTGAGTTCTAGGTACTTGTTGTATGGGATATTATAGTTTAGGTATTGTTTGATGTATTTGAGAAAAGTTCTGGCTTCCAGCTATTTTAAAATAATTATTAAAAATGTTTATCAGTATCTCAACTATACAAGGGTGCTCTGCTGATGGATAGACGTTAGTTCCAGGTGCTTTTAGTGTGAGATATTATAGTTTAGGCATTGTTTGATATATTTGAGAATAGTTCTGGCTTCTAGCTATTTTCAAATAATTTATAAAATTGTTTATTAATATTTCAACTATACAAGGGTGCTCTGTTGATGGATAGGCGTTAGTTCCAGGTGCTTTTAGTGTTAGATATGATAGTTTAGGCATTGTTTGATGGATTTGAGAATAGTTCTGGCTTCCAGCTATTTTCAAATAATTGTTAAAACTGTTTATTAATATCTCAACTATACAAGGGTGCTCTGCTGATGGATAGGCGTTAGTTCCAGGTGCCTTCTGTGTACGATATTATAGTATTGATACTGTTTGATGTATTCGAGAATAGTTCTGGCTTCCAGGCATTTTCAAATAATTGATAAAAATGTTTATCAATATCACAACTATACAAGTATGCTCTGCTAATGGATTAGCGTTAGTTCCAGGTTCTTTTCATGTGAGATATTATAGTTTTTGTATTGTTTGATATATTTAAGAATAGTTCTGGCTTCCAGCTATTTTTAAATAATTATTAAAGATGTTTATCAGTATCTCAACTATACAAGGGTGCTCTGCTGATGGATAGGCGTTTCCATCAGCGGCGGTTCCATCAGCAGGCGGTTCCAGGTGCTTTTAGTGTGAGATATTATAGTTTAGGCAATGTTTGATGTATTTAAGAATAGTTCTGTCTTCCAGCTATTTTCAAATAATTGTTAAAAATGTTTATCCGTATCTCAACTATACAAGGGTGCTCTGCTGATGGATAGGCGTTAGTTCCAGGTGCTTTTAGTGTGAGATATTATAGTTTAGGCATTGTTTGATGGATTTAAGAATAGTTCTGGCTTCCAGCTATTTTCAAATAATTGTTAAAATTGTTTATTAATATTTCAACTATACAAGGGTGCTCTGTTGATCGATAGGCGTTAGTTCCAGGTGCTTTCTGTGTAGGATATTATAGTTTTGGTATTGTTTGATGTATTCGAGAATAGTTCTGGCTTCCAGGCAATTTCAAATAATTATTAAAAATGTTTATCAGTATTTCAACTAGACAAGGGTGCTCTGCTGATGGATAGGCGTTAGTTCCAGGTGCTTTTAGTGTGAGATATTATAGTTTAGGCATCGTTTGATGGATTTGAGAATAGTTCTGGCTTCCAGCTATTTTCAAATAATTATTAAAAATGTTTATCAGCATCTCAACTATACAAGTGTGCTCTGCTGATGAATAGGCGTGAGTTCTAGGTACTTTTTGTGTAGGATATTATAGCTTAGGTATTGTTTGATATATTTGAGAATAGTTCCGAATTCCAGCTATTGTCAAATAAATGTTAAAAATGTTTATTAATATCTCAACTATACAAGTGTGATCTGCTGAGGGATAGGCATGAGTTCCAGGTACTTTTTTGGAGGGATATTATAGTTTAGGCATTACTTGATGTATTTAAGAATAGTTCTGTCTTCCAGCTATTTTCAAATAATAGATAAAAATGTTTATTATTATCTCAACTATACAAGTGTGCTCTGCTGATGGATAGGCGATAGTTCCAGGTGCTTTATGTGTGAGATATTATAGTTTAGGTATTTTTTGATATATTTGAGAATAGTTCCGGCTTCCAGCTATTTTCAAATAAATGTTAAAAATGTTTATAAATATCTTAACTAGACAAGTGTGCTCTGCTGAGAGATAGGCATGAGTTCCAGGTGCATTTTGGGTGGGATATTATTGTTTTGGTATTGTTTGATGTATCTGAGAATAGTTCTGACTTCCAACTATTTTCCAATACTTGTTAAAAATGTTTATAAATATCTCAACTATTCAAGTGTGCTCTGCTGAGAGATAGGCATGAGTTCCAGGTGCCTTTTTGGGTGGAATATTATTGTTTTGGTATTGTTTAATGTATTTGTGAATAGTTCTGGCTTCCAGCTATTTTGAAATCATTATTAAAAATGTTTATCAGAATCTCAACTGTACAAGGGTGCTCTGCTGAAGGATAGGCATGAGTTCCAGGTGCTTTTTGGGTATGATATAATTGTTTTGGTAATGTTTGATGTATTTGAGAATAGTTCTGGTTTCCAGCTATTTTGAAATAATTATTAAAAATGTTAATCAGTATCTCAACTATACAAGGGTGCTCTGCTGATGGATAGGCGTTAGTTCCAGGTGCTTTTAGTGTGAGATATTATAGTTTTGATATTGTTTGATATAATTGAGAATAGTTCTGTCTTCCAGCTATTTTCAAATAATTGTTAAAAATGTTTATATATATCTAAACTATACAAGTGTGCTCTGCTGAGGGATGGGCATGAGTTCCAGGTGTTTTTGGGTGGGATATCATTGTTTTGGTATCGTTTGATGTATTTGAGAATAGTCCTGGCTTCCAGCTAGTTTTAAAAAATTGTTAAAAATGTTTATTAATATCCCAACTATACAAGTATTCTCTGCTAATGTATTGGCGTTAGTTCCAGGTGCGTTTTGTGTGAGATATTACCGTTTTTCTATTGTTCTATATATTTAAGAATAGTTCTGCCTTCCAGCCATTTTCAAATAATTGTTAAAAATGTTTATTAATATCCCAACTATACAAGTATTCTCTGCTAATGTATAGGCGTTGGTTCCAGGTGCGCTTTGTATGAGATATTATAGTTTTTGTATTGTTTGATATATTTGAGAATAGTTCTGGCTTCCAGCTATTTTAAAATAATTGTTAAAAATGTTTATTAATATCTCAACTATACAAGTGTGCTCTGCTGATGGATAGGCGGTAGTGCCAGGTGCTTTATATGTGAGCACCTGGCTTCATATAAAGCACCCTATAACAACTATAACTCACTATAATCCAGTTATAGTGAGTTAGTTATAATTGTTTAGGCATTGCTTGATGTATTTAAGAATAGTTCTGTCTTCCAGCTATTTTCAAATAATTGTTAAAAATGTTTATTAATATCCTAACTATACAAGTGTGCTCTGCTGAAGGATAGGCATGAGTTCCAGGTGCTTTTTGTGTAGGATATTATTGTTTTGGTATTGTTTTATGTATATGAAAATAGTTCTGGCTTCCAGCTATGTTGAAATAATTATTAAAAATGTTTATCAGTATCTCAAGTATACATGGGTGCTCTGCTGATGGATAGGCGTTAGTTCCAGGTGCTTTTAGCGTGAGATATTGTAGTTTAGATATTGTTTGATGTAATTAAGAATAGTTCTGTCTTCCAGCTATTTTCAAATAATTGTTAAAAATGTTTATAAATATCTCAACTATACAAGTGTGCTCTGCTGAGGGATAGGCATGAGCCAGGTGCTTTTTGGGTGGGATATTATTATTTTGGTATTGTTTGATCCAACCCAAACAAACCCAAACAAACTCACGCCTATCCTCCAGCAGAGCACACTTGTGTAGTTGAGATGCTGATAAACATTTTTAATAATTATTTCAAAATAGCTGAAAGCCGAAACTATTCTCAAATACATCAAACAATACCAAAACAATAATATCCCACCCAAAAAGCACCTGGAACTCATGTCTATCCCTCAGCAGAGCACACTTGTATAGTTGAGATATTTATAAACATATTTAACAATTATTTGAAAATATCTGGAACCCGGAACTATTGTCAAATATATCAAACAATATCTAGACTATAATATCTCACGCGAAAAGCACCTCGAACTATCGCCTATTCATCAGCACAGCACACTTGTATAGTTGAGATATTAATAAACATTTTTAACTATTATTTTAAAATAGCTGGCAGACAGAACTATTCTCAAATACAAAAAACAAAACCCAAACTATAATATCGCAAACAAAAAGCACCTAGAACTCACGCCTATTCATCAGCAGAGCACACTTGTATAATTGAGATGTCTATAAACATTTTTAATAATTATTCGAAAATAGCTGGGAGCCAGAACTATTCTCGAATACATCAAACTATACCAAAACAATAATATCCCACCCAAAAAGCACCTGGAACTCATGCCTATCCCTCAGCAGAGCACACTTGTATAAATGAGATGCTGATAAACATTTTTAACAATTATTTGAAATTATCCGGAAGCCGGAACTGTTCTCAAATACATGAAACAATACCAAAGCAATAATATCCCACCCAAAAAGCACCTGGTACTCATGCCCATCCCTCAGCAGAGCACACTTGTATAGTTGAAGTATTTATAAACATTTTTAACAATTATTTCAAAATAGCTGGAAGCCAGAACTATTCTCAGATATATCAAACAATACCTAAACTATAATATCCCACACAACAAGTACCGAGAACTCACGCCTATTCATCAGCAGAGCACACGTGTATAGTTGAGATGCTGATAAACATATTTAATAATTATTTAAAAATAGCTGGAAGCCAGAACTATTTTAAAATGCATCAAACAATACCAAACCTATAATATCTCACACGAAAAGCACCTGGAACTAACGCTAATCCATTAGCAGAGCATAGTTGTATAGTTGGGATATTAATAAACATTTTTATCAATTGTTTGAAAATGCCTGGAAGCCAGAACTATTCTCGAATACATCAAACAGTACCAAAACTATAATATCCTACACAGAAAGCACCTGGAACTAACGCCTATCCATCAGCAGAGCACCCTTGTATAGTTGAGATATTAATCAACAATTTTAACAATTATTTAAAAATAGCTACAAGCCAGAACCATTCTCAAATCCATCAAACAATGCCTAAACTATAATATCTCACACTAAAAGCATCTGGAACTAACGCCTATCCATCAGCAGAGCACCCTTGTATAGTTGAAATACTGATAAACATTTTTAATAATTATTTGAAAATGCCTGGAAACCAGAACTATTCTCGAATACATCAAACAATACCAAAACTATAATACCCTACACAGAAACCACCTGGAACTAATGCCTACCCAGCAGCAGAGCACCCTTGTATAGTTGAAATATTAATAAACAATTTTAACAATTATTTGAAAATAGCTGGAAGCCAGAACTATTCTCAAATCCATCAAACAATGCCTAAACTATAATATCTCACACTAAAAGCACCTGGGACTAACGCCTATCCATCAGCATATCACCCTTGTATAGTTGAGATACTGATAAACATTTTTAATAATTATTTCAAAATAGCTGGAAGCCAGAACTATTTTCATATACATCAAACAATACCAAGACAATAATATCCCGCACAAAAAGCATCTGGAACTCATGCCTATCCCTCAGCATAGCACACTTGTATAGTTGAGATGCTGATACATATTTTTAACAATTATTTGAAAATAGCTGGAAGCCAGAAATATTCTCAAATATATCAAACGATACCAAAACTATAATATCTCACACAAAAAGCACCTAGAACTCATGCCTATTCATCAGCAGAGCACACTTGTATAGTTGAGATGTTGATATACATTTTTAATAATTATTCGAAAATACCTGGAATCCAGAACTATTCTCAAATACATCAAACAATACCGAAACAATGATATCCCACCCAAAAAGCACCTAGAACTCATTTCCATCCCTCAGCAGAGCACACTTGTATAGTTGAGATATTAATAAACATTTTTAACCATTATTTGAAAATGGCTGGAAGACAAAACTATTCCTGAATACATCAAACAACGCCTAAACTATAGTATCTCACACTGAAAGCACCTGGAACTAACGCCTATCCATCAGCAGAGCACCCTTGTATAGTTGAGATACTGATTAACATTTTTATTAATTATGTCAAAATAGCTCGAAGCCAGAACTATTCTCAAATACATCAAACAATACCTAAACTATAATATCTCACGAGAAAAGCACCTGGAACTATCGCCTATCCATCAGCAGAGCACACTTGAATAGTTGAGATATCAATAAACATTTTTAACTATTATTTGAAAATAGCTGGCAAACAGAACTATTCTCAAATACAACAAACAAAACCCAAACTATAATATCCCACCCAAAAAGCGCCTAGAACTCACACCTATTCATCAGCAGAGCACACTTGTATAGTTGAGATGTTGAGAAACATTTTTAATAATTATTTGAAAATACCAGGAAGCCAGAACTATTCTCAAGTATATCAAACCATAGCAAAACAATGATATCCCACCCGAAAAGCACCCGGAACTCGTGCCAATCCCCCAGCAGAGCACACTTGTATAGTTGAGATATTTATAAACATTTTTAACAATTATTTGAAAATAGCTGGAAGCCAGAACTATTCTCAAATCCATCAAACAATGCCTAAACTATAATATCTCACACTAAAAGCATCTGGAACTAACGCCTATCTATCAGCAGAGCATCCTTGTATAGATGAAATACTGATAAACATTTTTAATAATTATTTGAAAATGCCTGGAAGCCAGTACTATTCTCGAATACATCAAACAATACCAAAACTATAATACCCTACACAGAAAGCACCTGGAACTAATGCCTATCCAGCAGCAGAGCACCCTTGTATAGTTGAAATATTAATAAACAATTTTAATCATTATTTGAAAATAGCTGGAAACCAGAACTATTCTCAACTACATCAAACATTACCAAAACGATAATATCATACCCAAAAAGCACCTGGAACTCATGCCTATCCTTCAGCAGAGCACCCTTGTATAGTTGAGATATTTATAAACATTTTTAACAATTATTTGAAAATAGCTGGAAGCCAGAACTATTCTCAAATCCATCAAACAATGCCTAAACTATAATATCTCACACTAAAAGCATCTGGAACTAACGCCTATCTATCAGCAGAGCATCCTTGTATAGATGAAATACTGATAAACATTTTTAATAATTATTTGAAAATGCCTGGAAGCCAGAACTATTCTCGAATATATCAAACAATACCAAAACTATAATACCCTACACAGAAAGCACCTGAAACTAATGCCTATCCAGCAGCAGAGCACCCTTGTATAGTTGAAATATTAATAAACATTTTTAATCATTATTTGAAAATAGCTGGAAACCAGAACTATTCTCAACTACATCAAACATTACCAAAACAATAATATCATACCCAAAATGCACCTGGAACTCATGCCTATCCTTCAGCAGAGCACCCTTGTATAGTTGAGATACTGATAAACATTTTTAATAATAATTTCAAAATAGCTGGAAACCAGAACTATTCTCAAATACATCAACCAATACCAGAACAATGATATCCCACCCAAAAAGCACCTAGAACTCATGCCTATTCATCAGCAGAGCACACTTGTTTAGTTGAGATATTTATAAACATTTTTAACAATTATTTGAAAATAGCTGGAAGCCGGAACTATTCTCAAATATATCAAAAAATACCTAACCTATAATATCTCACACATAAAGCACCTGGAACTATCGCCTATCCATCAGCAGAGCACACTTGTATAGTTAAGATATTAATAAACATTTTTAACAATTATTTGAAAATAGCTGGAAGACAGAACTATTCTTAAATACATCAAGCAATGCCTAAACTATAATATCTCACATATAAAGCACCTGGCACTACCGCCTGTCCATCAGCAGAGCACACTTGTATAGTTGAGATATTAATAAACATTTTTAACAATTATTTGAAAATGGCTGGAAGGCAGAACTATTCTTAAATCTATCGAACAATACAAAAACTGTAATATCTCACACAAAACGCACCTGGAACTAACGCCAATACATTAGCAGAGAATACTTGTGTAGTTGGGATTTTAATAAACATTTTTAACAATTTTTTAAAATTAGCTGGAAGCCAGGACTATTGTCAAATACATCAAACGATACCAAAACAATGATATCCCACCCAAAAACACCTGGAACTCATGCCCATCCCTCAGCAGAGCACACTTGTATAGTTTAGATATATATAAACATTTTTAACAATTATTTGAAAATAGCTGGAAGACAGAACTATTTTCAATTATATCAAACAATATCAAAACTATAATATCTCACACTAAAAGCACCTGGAACTAACGCCTATCCATCAGCAGAGCACCCTTGTATAGTTGAGATACTGATGAACATTTTTAATAATTATTTCAAAATAGCTGGAAACCAGAACTATTCACAAATATATTAAACAATACCAAAACAATAATATTCCACCCAAAAAGGCACCTGGAACTCAAGCCTATCTCTCAGCAGAGCACACTTGAATAGTTGAGATATTTATAAACATTTTTAACAAGTATTGGAAAATAGTTGGAAGCCAGAACTATTCTTAAATACATCAAGTAATGCCTAAACTATAATATCCCTCCAAAAAAGGACCTGGAACTCATGCCTATCCCTCAGCAGATCACACTTGTATAGTTGAGATATTAATAAACATTTTTAACATTTATTTGACAATAGCTGGAATTCGGAACTATTCGCAAATATATCAAACAATACCTAAGCTATAATATCCTACACAAAAAGTACCTAGAACCCACGCCTATTCGTCAGCAGAGCACACTTGTATAGTTGAGATGCTGATAAACATTTTTAATAATTATTTGAAAGTAGCTGGAAGCCAGAACTATTCTCAAATCCATCAAACAATGCCTAAACTATAATATCTCACACTAAAAGCACCTGGAACTAACGCCTATCCATCAGCAGAGCACCCTTGTATAGTTGAGATACTGATAAACATCTTTAATAATTATTTAAAAATAGCTGGAAGCCAGAACTATTCTTAAATATATCAAACAATACAAAAACTATAATATCTCACATGAAAAGAACCTGGAACTAACGCTAATCCATTAGCAGAGCATACTTGTATAGTTGTGATATTGATAAACATTTTTATCAATTATTTGAAAATGCCTGGAAGCCAGAACTATTCTCGAATACATCAAACAGTATCAATACTATAATATCCTACACAGAAGGCACCTGGAACTAACGCCTATCCATCAGCAGAGCACCCTTGTATAGTTGAGATATTAATAAACAGTTTTAACAATTATTTGAAAATAGCTGGAAGCCAGAACTATTCTCAAATCCATCAAACAATGCCTAAACTATCATATCTAACAGTAAAAGCACCTGGAACTAACGCCTATCCATCAACAGAGCACCCTTGTATAGTTGAAATATTAATAAACAATTTTAACAATTATTTGAAAATAGCTAGAAGCCAGAACTATTCTCAAATATATCAAACAATGCCCAAACTATAATATCTCACACTAAAAGCACCTGGAACTAACGCCTATCCATCAGCAGAGCACCCTTGTATAGTTGAGATACTGATAAACATTTTTAATAATTATTTCAAAATAGCTGGAAGCCAGAACTATTCTCAAATACATCAAACAATACCTAAACTATAATATCCCATACAACAAGTACCTAGAACTCACGCCTATTCATTAGCAGAGCACACTTGTATAGTTGAGATGCTGATAAACATTTTTAATAATTATTTTAAAATAGCTGGAAGCCAGAACTATTCTCAAATACATCAAACAATACAAAAACTATAATATCTCACATGAAAAGAACCTGGAACTAATGCTAATCCATTAGCTGAGCATACTTGTATAGTTGGGTTATTAATAAACATTTTTATCAATTATTTGAAAACGCCTGGAAGCCAGAACTATTCTCGAATGCATCAAACAGTATCAAAACTATAATATCCTATACAGAAGGCACCTGGAACTAACGCCTATCCATCAGCAGAGCACCCTTGTATAGTTGAGGTATTAATAAACAATTTTAACAATTATTTGAAAATAGCTGGAAGCCAGAACTATTCTCAAATCCATTAAACAATGTCTAAACTATAATATCTAATACTAAAAGCACCTGGAACTAACGCCTATCCATCAGCAGAGCACCCTTGTATAGTTGAAATATTAATAAACAATTTTAACAATTATTTGAAAATAGCTAGAAGCCAGAACTATTCTCACATCCATCAAACAATGCCTAAACTATAATATCTCACACTAAAAGCACCTGGAACTAACGCCTATCCATCAGCAGAGCACCCTTGTATAGTTGAAATACTGATAAACATTTTTAATAATTATTTGAAAATGCCTGGATGCCAGAACTATTCTCGAATACATCAAACAATACCAAAACTATAATATTCTACACAAACAGCACCTGGAACTAACGCCTATCCATCAGTAGAGCACCCTTGTATAGTTGAAATATTAATAAACAATTTTAACAATTATTTTAAAATAGCTGGAAGCCGGAACTATTCTGAAATCCATCAAACAATGCCTAGACTATAATATCTCAGACTAAAAGCACCTGGAACTAACGCCTATCCATCAGCAGAGCACCCTTGTATAGTTGAAATATTAATGAACAACTTTAACATTTTTAATAGATATTTGAAAATGCCTGGATGCCAGAACTATTCTCGAATACATCAAACAATACCAAAACTATAATATTCTACACAAACAGCACCTGGAACTAACGCCTGTCCATCAGCAGAGCACCCTTGTATAGTTGAAATATTAATAAACAATTTTAACAATTATTTTAAAATAGCTGGAAGCCGGAACTATTCTCAAATCCATCAAACAATGCCTAAAATATAATATCTCACACTAAAAGCACCTGGAACTAACGCCTATCCATCAGCAGAGCACCCTTGTATAGTTGAAATATTAATAAACAGTTTTAACAATTATTTGAAAATAGCAGAAAGTCAGAACTATTATCAAATCCATCAAACAATGCCTAAACTATCATATCTAACACTAATAGCACCTGGAACTAACGCCTATCCATCAGCAGAGCACCCTTGTATAGTTGAGATACTGATAAACATTTTTAATAATTATTTCAAAATAGCTGGAAGCCAGAACTATTCTCAAATACATCAAACAATACTAAAACAATAATATCCCTCCCAAAAAGGACCTGGAACTCATGCCTATCCCTCAGCAGAGCACACTTGTATAGTTGAGATATTAATAAACATTTTTAACAATTATTTGAAAATAGCTGGAAGACAGAACTATTCTTAAATATATCAAACAATGCCTAAACTATAATATCTCACACTAAAAGCACCTGGAACTAACGCTTATCCATCAGCAGAGCACCCTTGTATAGTTGAAATACTGATAAACATTTTTAATAATTATTTGAAAATGCCTGGATGCCAGAACTATTCCCGAATACATCAAACAATACCAAAACTATAATATTCTACACAAACAGCACCTGGAACTAACGCCTATCCATCAGCAGAGCACCCTTGTATAGTTGAAATATTAATAAACAATTTTAACAATTATTTTAAAATAGCTGGAAGCCGGAACTATTCTCAAATCCTTCAAACAATGCCTAAACTATAATATCTCACACTAAAAGCACCTGGAACTAACGCCTATCCATCAGCAGAGCACCCTTGTATAGTTGAAATATTAATAAACAATTTTAACAACTATTTGAAAATAGCTGAAAGTCAGAATTATTATCAAATCCATCAAACAATGCCTAAACTATCATATCTAACACTAAAAGCACCTGGAACTAACGCCTATCCATCAGCAGAGCACCCTTGTATAGTTGAAATACGGATAAGCATTTTGAATAATTAATTGAAAATGACTGGAAGCCAGAACTATTCTCGAATACATCAACCAATACCAAAACTATAATATTCTACACAAACAGCACCTGGAACTAACGCCTATCCATCAGCAGAGCACCCTTGTATAGTTGAAATATTAATAAACAATTTTAACAATTATTTTAAAATAGCTGGAAGCCGGAACTATTCTCAAATCCATCAAACAATGCCTAAACTATAATATCTCACACTAAAAGCACCTGGAACTAACGCCTATCCATCAGCAGAGCACCCTTGTATAGTTGAAATATTAATAATCAATTTTAACAATTATTTGAAAATAGCAGAAAGTCAGAACTATTATCAAATCCATCAAGCAATGCCTAAACTATCATATCTAACACTGATAGCACCTGGAACTAACGCCTATCCATCAGCAGAGCACCCTTGTATAGTTGAAATACGGATAAACATTTTTAATAATTAATTGAAAATGACTGGAAGCCAGAACTATTCTCGAATACATCAAACAATACCAAAACTATAATATCCTACACAGAAAGCACCTGGAACTAACGCCTATCCATCAGCAGAGCACCCTTGTATAGTTGAGATACTGATAAACATTTTTAATAATTATTTCAAAATAGCTGGAAGCCAGAACTATTCTCAAATACATCAAACAATACTAAGACAATAATATCCCTCCCAAAAAGGACCTGGAACTCATGCCTATCCCTCAGCAGAGCACACTTGTATAGTTGCGAAATTAATAAACATTTTTAACAATTATTTGAAAATAGCTGGAAGACAGAACTATTCTTAAATCCATCAAACAATGCCTAAACTATCATATCTAACACTAATAGCACCTGGAACTAACGCCTATCCATCAGCAGAGCACCCTTGTATAGTTGAAATACGGATAAACATTTTTAATAATTAATGTAAAATGACTGGAAGCCAGAACTATTCTCGAATACATCAAACAATACCAAAACTATAATATCCTACACAGAAAGCACCTGGAACTAACGCCTATCCATCAGCAGAGCACCCTTGTATAGTTGAGATACTGATAAACATTTTTAATAATTATTTCAAAATAGCTGGAAGCCAGAACTATTCTCAAATACATCAAACAATACTAAGACAATAATATCCCTCCCAAAAAGGACCTGGAACTCATGCCTATCCCTCAGCAGAGCACACTTATATAGTTGCGATATTAATAAACATTTTTAACAATTATTTGAAAATAGCTGGAAGACAGAACTATTCTTAAATATATCAAACAATGCCTAAACTATAATATCTCACACTAAAAGCACCTGGAACTAACGCCTATCCATCAGCAGAGCACCCTTGTATAGTTGAAATACTGATAAACATTTTTAATAATTATTTGAAAATGCCTGGATGCCAGAACTATTCTCGAATACATCAAACAATACCAAAACTATAATATTCTACACAGAAAGCACCTGGAACTAACGCCTATCCATTAGCAGAGCACCCTTGTATAGTTGAGATACTGATAAACATTTTTAATAATTATTTCAAAATAGCTGGAAGCCAGAACTATTCTCAAATACATCAAACAATACTAAGACAATAATATCCCTCCCAAAAAGGACCTGGAACTCATGCCTATCCCTCAGCAGAGCACACTTGTATAGTTGCGATATTAATAAACATTTTTAACAATTATTTGAAAATAGCTGGAAGACAGAACTATTCTTAAATATATCAAACAATGCCTAAACTATCATATCTAACACTAAAAGCACCTGGAACTAACGCCTATCCATCAGCAGAGCACCCTTGTATAGTTGAAATACGGATAAACATTTTTAATAATTAATTGAAAATGACTGGAAGCCAGAACTATTCTCGAATACATCAAACAATACCAAAACTATAATATTCTACACAAACAGCACCTGGAACTAACGCCTATCCATCAGCAGAGCACCCTTGTATAGTTGAAATATTAATAAACAATTTTAACAATTATTTTAAAATAGCTGGAAGCCGGAACTATTCTCAAATCCATCAAACAATGCCTAAACTATAATATCTCACACTAAAAGCACCTGGAACTAACGCCTATCCATCAGCAGAGCACCCTTGTATAGTTGAAATATTAATAAACAATTTTAACAATTATTTGAAAACAGCAGAAAGTCAGAACTATTATCAAATCCATCAAACAATGCCTAAACTATCATATCTAACACTGATAGCACCTGGAACTAACGCCTATCCATCAGCAGAGCACCCTTGTATAGTTTAAATACGGATAAACATTTGTAATAATTAATTGAAAATGACTGGAAGCCAGAACTATTCTCAAATACATCAAACAATACCAAAACTATAATATCCTACACAGAAAGCACCTGGAACTAACGCCTATCCATCAGCAGAGCACCCTTGTATAGTTGAGATACTGATAAACATTTTTAATAATTATTTCAAAATAGCTGGAAGCCAGAACTATTCTCAAATACATCAAACAATACTAAGACAATAATATCCCTCCCAAAAAGGACCTGGAACTCATGCCTATCCCTCAGCAGAGCACACTTGTATAGTTGCGATATTAATAAACATTTTTAACAATTATTTGAAAATAGCTGGAAGACAGAACTATTCTTAAATCCATCAAACAATGCCTAAACTATCATATCTAACACTAATAGCACCTGGAACTAACGCCTATCCATCAGCAGAGCACCCTTGTATAGTTGAAATATTAATAAACAATTTTAACAACTATTTGAAAATAGCTGAAAGTCAGAACTATTATCAAATCCATCAAACAATGCCTAAACTATCATATCTAACACTAAAAGCACCTGGAACTAACGCCTATCCATCAGCAGAGCACCCTTGTATAGTTGAAATATTAATAACCAATTTTAAAAATTATTTTAAAATAGCTGGAAGCCGGAACTATTCTCAAATCCATCAAACAATGCCTAAACTATAATATCTCACACTAAAAGCACCTGGAACTAACGCCTATCCATCAGCAGAGCACCCTTGTATAGTTGAAATATTAATAAACAATTTTAACAACTATTTGAAAATAGCTGGAAGACAGAACTATTCTTAAATATATCAAACAATGCCTAAACTATAATATCTCACACTAAAAGCACCTGGAACTAACGCCTATCCATCAGCAGAGCACCCTTGTATAGTTGAAATACTGATAAACATTTTTAATAATTATTTGAAAATGCCTGGATGCCAGAACTATTCTCGAATACATCAAACAATACCAAAACTATAATATTCTACACAAACAGCACCTGGAACTAACGCCTATCCATCAGCAGAGCACCCTTGTATAGTTGAAATATTAATAACCAATTTTAACAATTATTTTAAAATAGCTGGAAGCCGGAACTATTCTCAAATCCATCAAACAATGCCTAAACTATAATATCTCACACTAAAAGCACCTGGAACTAACGCCTATCCATCAGCAGAGCACCCTTGTATAGTTGAAATATTAATAAACAATTTTAACAACTATTTGAAAATAGCTGAAAGTCAGAACTATTATCAAATCCATCAAACAATGCCTAAACTATCATATCTAACACTAAAAGCACCTGGAACTAACGCCTATCCATCAGCAGAGCACCCTTGTATAGTTGAAATACGGATAAACATTTTTAATAATTAATTGCAAATGACTGGAAGCCAGAACTATTCTCGAATACATCAAACAATACCAAAACTATAATATTCTACACAAACAGCACCTGGAACTAACGCCTATCCATCAGCAGAGCACCCTTGTATAGTTGAAATATTAATAAACAATTTTAACAATTATTTGAAAATAGCAGAAAGTCAGAACTATTATCAAATCCATCAAACAATGCCTAAACTATCATATCTAACACTAATAGCACCTGGAACTAACGCCTATCCATCAGCAGAGCACCCTTGTATAGTTGAAATACGGATAAACATTTTTAATAATTAATTGAAAATGACTGGAAGCCAGAACTATTCTCGAATACATCAAACAATACCAAAACTATAATATCGTACACAGAAAGCACCTGGAACTAACGCCTATCCATCAGCAGAGCACCCTTGTATAGTTGAGATACTGATAAACATTTTTAATAATTATTTCAAAATAGCTGGAAGCCAGAACTATTCTCAAATACATCAAACAATACTAAAACAATAATATCCCTCCCAAAAAAGACCTGGAACTCACGCCTATCCATCCGCATATTTCTATAGGAAGATACAAAAAAAAAAAATTCCGTAACTTTTTTTTGCTAAAACCACCAGAACTATTGTTAAAAACTATCAGGAACTATAGAACTCATCCGCATGTACAAAGAACTCCCGCTAATTTATGGTTTTCTGCAAAATGATCTGCTACGGGAAGTTAGCAGAGCATTTTTCAATCTCCTTTTTTTGGTCCAAATCACCAGAACTATTGCTAAAAACCATCAAGAACTATAGAACTCAACTGCATGCCAAGAGAACTCTCACTGAATTTTGATCTGCTGGCAAATGCTCTGCTACCTTCACTGACACACTCAACCCTTCCTAATACATTTCCAACACTTGCTTTTCTCAAGCTGTGTCAGATGTTTCCCCGTCCGTATGTACCCTCTAATGTGCTCGACTTTGTGTTGAATAGTTACCCGCCCGAACGATCAATTACAATGTAGAACCATCTACCATGATTAGTATAGAGGCTTTTCAAAGTATCAATGGGATGGCTTATGTTTTTGGGACGTCACCTCTGAGCAACCGGGCCAATTAGTCGCCCTTCCGTTTGGAAGATACTCTGTGATCATGCGTAATTTTTGTTCAATTTTTTAATTGTTTAAGCATTTTTTTTAAGCCGAAGGAAACCAACGTAATTGAGGGCCGTTATTTGCCAAAAAAATGTACGGTCTAAGGTGTGAGACTGAGCAAAGGGAATGATCGGCGAGTATTGTTAACCGTCTGGATATGTGTTCAAGCTTTCGAAAAGTTTTACGGACGAACGGGTCTTTTATTTTACTAACGAGGTGTAGGAAAGTTCCCTACGGGCTTGGCTCGTGAGATTGTGTTGCCACACCCAGCGATGGTTTTTTCTAATTGACCCAAGGACTTTGAGCGATGTTACTGTAAAAAAAAATTGGGCTGTTTGACGATCAGATTCGAAGAGGCTGGGGCTCCACAAGCTTGTGAAAAAAAATTGGCGCACTTCTTCTGCGTCTGCAAAAAATGTATGGAAGACTTTCGGTCGAAAAGAAGAGCTGAAAAGGGGATGGGGTTGTCTCGTCAACATATTCCTTCACGCGTGAGTTTGTTTTCGGCTGGCCCCTTGGATGTTTATTTGTTTTGGCATTTTGAATATTCCGTATGCCCTTTCGTGGGCTTTTACGACCCCATCCATTTCACCTTCGCCACACACTTGTCACTCTCCCTTCTTCTAGTTCCACAGGAACACCTCTTCCCTAGAGACGTCCCTTCCTAAAGCTTTACTGTGTCGCATATACATAAGAGCACAGGGATATAGTGAGAAACGTATGCGGATACAGGCGGCTATGCTTAGCTTAGGTACTTGAATATTGCATTGGTGTCAGTCTTCGATTTTTCTTAAACTCACGTAAGTGGTAGAGCATTCAATCTATCAGATATGTATTGTTTTCATCGGCGAAAAAACGATTTTAAGGGTTTAAACCATCGCTCAGAGCGAGGCATGTTGGGGCGCTTTTTTGCAGTTCCACTCATAAGCAGTCTACGGATTTCGGTGAGGCAAAAATGAAAATTCTTTTCATATAAAGCGACGCAAAATCAGTCGTTCGGATATTTAAAAAAATTCAAGACACGAACTACCCCTTTATGTTTTACCTTTGTGTCTTTCTCTAATACCACTTTCAAAAGGGGTGCATTCGAATGAATTCAATAATATACGGATTTTCTATATACGATTCAATTCTCAAATGAACGAACACGTGGTGTTTTAATTTTCGGAAACTTCCATTCTACTGCCAAGTAAGAGTATAATGCGCAGATACATTTTTCTTCGTCAGTATATTATACTTTCTGCAATTATATGGAAAAATTAAGTTATTAAGATGCCATAAGAACGTTTGTGCTAAATAAAAGTGGGATGAGTATCGCGTGATGTGGTGATAGCTTGCAGTTCGGATGTTCGCTTTGAAAGTTATCACCATTCATAATCTTTCATTCCATGTCGAAGCGAGCGCTAAATTACGTTCTCTGCATTGTGAATAAAATATTTATCGGCAATAAAAAGGTATTCCATTAACGTTATTAAACTTCCACTGGCTACATTTGAAGCTATGAATGTTGTACAAACTTCGATTAAACACGCTGGAATTGAGCTTGCGGAAAGTTTGGCATGAATGTTATTCGGTTCCATGGAAGATTACAAAGGAGTTGACATGATAGAGGAAAAAACGCCTGGTTTTCAAAAACTATCTCAATAGTACGGATCCAAAGAGTGAAACTCTTTAAGAGTAAACAATATTTGAGACCCTAGGCACATCAGTTGAGCACCATAATTGTACCACAATGGTGGTTTTTATAAAGGAAAGCTAGTGCAAATTGCCCAATACACATTGAAAAACATAAACAGCTATAGTTGCTGATATTATTATCCACGGCATTGATCTTCTAAAGTGTGCATTAGAAGCGCAAGAAGAGATAAGAAAATGTATTTCGTGGCCTCATCATGCCTATGATGATAGCGAATGGAACTTTAAGGAACATCATCGTATTATATAATCCACTATTGATGTGTCGCAGGTCCTGAACAGAAGAGAACAAGACCCGCCTTCCCCTGAATGAAAATAATCCAAATTCGGCCTTTTTTTCCAAGCCACAACTATTGTTCCATATAATTGCAAAACTTGTCGTATACTGGCGAATAAAAATAGACCTGCACATTATCTTTTCGCATATGGTTGGAATGAAAGTTTCTGAACGTGGAAATGTCATGTGTTAGTTCATTTGAGAAATGAATCGTATCTATGATATTCGAATACGGAAATAAATAGCAAAGCAGTAAAGAAATACGTAAAACGAAAAAAGTGACTTGCATGTACCATTTATATACCACTAATAATTGTACTGTTAATATGTTTGCACCTATACCGAAAATATGCTTCTATATAGATTTGTGAAAGAGTGTGGCATTCCGACATGCAATTACGAGCACTGGTGAGTGAGGAACAGCCCACCTCCCTACCTGCAGCTCAATAAAAATATGGAAACTACACAGACGTAGAATTTATATTGCCAATGACGTTACAACAGTTTCTCTGGAATATATGGGAAAATATTGAAACCCGCGAATGATAAGGAAACTAAAAGGGGTGGTTTACCATCAGAAGCAAACAAAGTACTCTCGAAACACAATAAAGCATCCATTTGGAGTTCCCTGGATTATTTCGAATCAGCAGATATATTTAAAACATAGAAAAACAACTGCACCAAGGCAATTCACGTTACGGGTAGTGCAGCTGAAGTTTGAGATCCTACAAAAGAGCAGTACATGAACTTTAATAAAGTTGAAGGTGGAGACCAAAGTGATGTTCCTTGTGAGTTTGAATCCTGCTATCATTGGTAATTCAGTAACTCCTGCTTAGTAGTCGGTGCGCAATCGGCATTTTCGATGTCTCCTGCTCAGAAGTCAGTGCGCAACTCAGTGCGCGGTTAAGTGATCATCCATCCAAGTATTGGTCCAGGCCAACGGTGCTTAACAAGGGAGTTCGGTGAAGCTACACAGCGACTGCGCGTCCGCTACGCTCCGTTTAGTCTCCCACACACATATATATAGATATATATCCTTTCCGATCATTGCTTCATCGTAACAACGAGAGGAGCGAGTCGAGGGCCTGCGGTGAATATCCGCTATCGCACAGCTTCACTCGCGACCCCGTTTGAATTGCTCGCCTCCTCGAGCAACCCCAACTTTTCCATTCCCAAAGAGAGCAATCTTTATTTCCACCCCTTCGAATCAGCAGTCACATTACAGCACTCACATTGAATTTCGATATCATTTCTACCATGTGTAATTTGCCGCGATAAATAAATGGCAAAATAATAATGGTTTCGCAGAATGTATGAATGACTCAATAACGATAGCTGATTTATTGACTTTGAACGGAAAGGTTTATCTCGGGGCTCGTGAAAACGTTTTATGCACATGGAACGATATTTTCCACAACAGGCGGGTATTATCGACGTTTTATTTCCGGATAACAGGTATCGCGTGCCAAACCCTGGACACACGATTACTGTGAACATTTTCCAAATACAAGCGTGCACCGAAAACTGGGAGGAACTCAGAGAATGACACGGACTTTAACTTTCTCGAAAACAATGGTCGTTTCGACTTTGGCAGCAATGCATTACTGAATGAAAAAGAGAGTTAGAGGGAGCGAGATGGAGGGAGATGGCGATCGAGGAAAGAACAATACGAAGTGAGGACAGAGAAAACGTTAAGTGTCGAGGATAAGCTGGAAAGTTTTCGCGGTTGTGCACGATTACACGGTGCTCCACCCTTCTTGCCTGGCCATGGAATTTCCTTCCCTTGAGATCTGACAGACCTCCGGCAATCTTTCCCTCCCCCTTCCCCCTTGCCCCTCTCGTCATCGGCGAGCCGCATGCCTCTTTTATCTCCCTTCTTTCGCTCGTTCTCGCGCCCTTTTTCCTCCGGGAGCGACCCTGGCGAATTGAAACGCCGAAAGTTGCTCTCTATCTGGGTCGCCAAACCGCCGCGCACAACTTGGATAGTTCGCCATCACTCCGAAAGCGGAGCGCCAGTGGCGTAACGCCGAATAACGACGAGCACAAAGCGTATGGGTGTGTGTGTGCACACACACACACACACAGACACACGCGCGCGCGCGCATACATATATATGCTGGGTGGACTATTTAACGTGATCACCGCAAATATCTCCGTTGCCTTTAGAGTGACGGAAAAAATGTCAGGAGATAATTTGATTTATTTCGAAAGGTTGATACAGTGCTGAAAAATTAACTTTTGTCAAGGTCATAGTTTTTGCGTTCTCAAGGCCATCAATGATTTTTAAAATCAGAACATGTTTTTTTTTATCAAGACGTTGTAGCTGATATTCAGACGAATCTAACGACCTATGATATCATGACCGTGAAATTATTTTTCACCAAAATACACGTGAAAAAAAAACGGGAATTCGTGATGGGAGACAATGTAGGAAATTTATTGTAACAAATGATCGAAGTGATGGCCATTACCCTCGACACATTTTTGAAGTCGGATGAATGATTCTCTTGACTTCCGAATAGTTTCTGGTGTGATAGCGGCGCAGGCTCTTGTAATACACGTGTCCAATGATTCCAATATTGGTAGATGGTAGACATCCGTCTCTCTACTACAGTTTTACTACGTTACAATGCCAGTATTTACAAACATCAGAAATATCTCCGACTATTGATATTATTGTATCCGTTGGATAACCTGCGTTGCTATCACACCGAAAACTATTCGAAGGTCAAAAGAATCATTCATCCGACGTCTTAAAAAATGAGTTGAGGTTAATGGCCATCACTTCGAACATTGGTTACAATACATTTTCTGCACAAAAAATTCAATTGCATTATTCGGCTATTCTTGTTGTCAATACCATCACGATTTCCTGTTTTTTCACGTGTATTTCGGTAAAAAATCATTTCAAGGTCATGATATCATAGGTCGTTGGATTCGTCTGAATATAAGCTACGTCTTAATAAATAAATAAAAATGTTCCCATTTGAAAAACCATTGATGACATTGAGAATGCAAAAACTATGACCTTGGCAAAAATGCATTTTTCACCACTGTATCAGCCCTTCGAAAGAAATCAAATTAACTCCGGACATTTTTTTCGTCACTCTAAAGACAACGGAGATATTTGGGGTGGTCACGTTAAATGGTCCACCCTGTATATATATATATATATATATATATATATATATATATATATATATATAACATAAACACCTGGTATAAAGCTGTAAATGAAGTAATTCATTTAAGGGAAAATATATAGCCAACTCTCATATGTCTCGATATTGAAAGCCTTTGATACCGTTGTCATTGCTAGATTTGATTCATCGTTTCCGCAAATAAACGACCATACGAACAGTAAATGAATGACAGCGATGGATGCATACCGACTTTCCGATGGTGACACAATTGATGCTTACAAAGAAACCGCGCAAGGTGTCTCCCTCCGATATTGGAAAAATTTGGCATATTCGTGAAATGGCGCAAAATACGCGACGGGCATTTTCATGAAATATTTCATTCGATTGTGATGTACAGTAGCACATTTGTAAAGGATAAAAAAGTAGCGAATACGTGTTTTTTTTTTGTTTTTGTCGATATATCGCAATTAAGGGATTAAAATCACACTTCGATTTTTTTTCTGAAATCATTGAAACGTTTAGCGATAACCGATTAAATCCGTGACCATGTAACCGCATTTGATTACTCGATTAAATGCTTATGAAAAATAAACGACACCCCCGTCCTCTCTCTGAGTAGAAAATTCCACCCTTGAAGATTATAACATTTGTGAAAAAAATACTATATTGAATTTCCGAATACTATGGTTCTGTTATCAGATAATTAAAGATCATTTTAGGTGCGGATACTGTGCTTACTCTAATTCGAAAATAGAAGATAGCAATTTTTCCTATTTAGGGGGAGGTGGGAGAGGGGAAAATTATTTTGTAAAAATATTCCATCGAGTTTTCGAATGAATTTGAAAGACCACAAATATAACCTAGTATCACGAAATGTTGCTATTTATGGGCCGATATTCACAAAATAATTGGAGGGTAGTTTCACTTCAAGGGGTGGTTTCACCTCAAGTCCCTCTAGAATTTTGGAAAACGCGAATAAAGTTTTTTTTCGCTCAAAAGGTGCCTAAGGGTCTTAACAATGATATACCAAAATATTATCGGCGGTAAAAATCTCTAAGTACCCCGAACACTTGTGATCTGTGCTTGCAGGCGGACGCGAAGTCCATCAAGCTTTCCAAATAATCGCTGCCTGCGGCTGCCAAAGAGGCACGGATCAGCTTCAGAGGGCTCAAAAAGAAAATAGGAGCAGGGCATCGATGGGGAAGGCCTCGCAGATTGGAGGTATATAAGAGTTTTCTATGATTTTCTAATACTGAAAACTGCTTTACGCATTTTACCAAAACACGTTTGTCTCGAAAGCACGTTTTTTATAATGGGCGGAAACATCATTCGAACAAAACTTCACCATTCGATTTAAAAACTAAGCTGTGCATTAAAAACTAGCTTTTGTACAGAAGTACCTACGTAGGATTTTTTCGATATATTACATATTTTTGTTATAAACAATTATCTGATTATTCTTTACGGAATTTGTTAATTTTTTAATTCTAAAGTGTGCAATTTTGGTGAAAATCGATACATTGAAAAAATCATACGTGTAGCTGTTTTTATATAATAGTTTTTTTGTTCCAGGTCAAAAATGGCATGAGCTACGTTTCCGTTTGTGAATTCTTCCACAAAAAAGCGTCAACCGAGAAATACTGAGCAGCGGCCATTTCTTTATTAATGACTATAAACAAGTCATTTTGTATAGTTCATTGGTAGTTTGATAAAGACCTGTGCACCGAATTTCGATATATTATTATTATTTCGCTAAAACCAGTTGCCAAAACCTGCCTATTTTTTCTTGCTTTAGAGCAGTCTAAGTCCTTAATTCCAAGATATAGAAAAAATTAAAACATCCGTCCGGCACTTTTCTAGTTTCCAGACATTTGCTACTTTGCATCCTAATCGAATCAAAACTTTCGAAGAGAAGCATGAACATTTTTATTTTTCGCAATAAATGTTATGACATTTGTTATTCGCATCGTTCTAATCACGAACAATAAGAGAACATAATCATTGCATTTTATTCATGTCGCCTTCCGGTTAAAATTAATATCCAAAAAAAACGAAAAAGCACCGCATTTTCAGTGTGCGTTTCACTCTTCAAAAATAGGGTGCCGCCGAAGAAGTACACCACAAAAAGTTTGACCCATTCTACAAACTGCCATATTTAATCGAAATCAGAGGTGGACACCTCGCGTGGTTTCCTTGTTAGCGAAACATAGCCTGCATCGGCACAGGTTCGCCCTATTTTCTCCGTACCCCTGTGCAAATGCGATGCAGTAGGAGAAAGGTGTGCAAGTTGATCTCATGAGGTAAGATGATGATTTACAATTGCGACGAAACTATTGATACTATCTAGTGGCATTCTTTGGTAAAACACGCCTGACACGCCCCCGCGTTAGTCAATTCATGATGGTGGTGTGAGCGACGTACTTGTTTTGACGGAAATAAATTAAAATTGTAAGCTGTTAATCTAAGGTAAGGTGACTTTACATTTAGGTAACTTTTATTATATACTGTCAGTTGCAATCATTGCTGTGCTTGTGGCTTTATAATATGCTCAATTTCGGTTTTCGGTTCGGCGGTAACAGTGGAATACTTGTAGGTTATGTTACCGAGCAATATATGTAAAAGTTGAGTTTGGGGCAAGATGATTCCCTTCTAGGTGTAAAAAGATGATCCGTAGTTTGATGTCTTAATTATATAAAAAGATTGTCTGTTTACGTTTAAAGTACACTATTAATGCATAATTGATCTCACAAATAATAATTGATATACCTAAATGATTTGAGACTGGCTGTAGAGGACCGGTTTAGTTTAATTCTAGATGGCTGAGATAAAACTTATAATATGAAGGTAATTTAACTTGTAAGTTCAGTTGATTTTGTATACCTATGATTAACATACAGTGTCCCTCTTATCTCTACTACCCGAAATAATTCGGTAGTTATTGACGTCACAAAAAAATGTTCCAGACAAAAGTTGTACGGTGTGAAGGGGGCCATCAAATGCGACCAATTTTTTTTTTATTTCGGTCGAGGCGCTGACGCACAGTGAAGGTCACCTCCACTTTTACATAATGGAATGGTAGATTTTTCTTTCAACCATCTTGTGGAGCACCTCAAGCCGCATAAAAAATATTCGGGTTCAAAGTCGTTCAACGTCATTTCGAACACCTATTAAAATGAAATACAAATCTAAATGTCTCGGATCACTACCAAATATTTGGTAGTGATCCGAGATATTTAGATTCGTATCGTCAATACTGACCTTGAATGACCTTGAACGACTTTGACCCCCTGTGTTTTGTGCGGCTTGAGGTGCTCACAAAGTGGTTGAAAAAAAATGTACCATTCCATTTAAAAAAGTGGAGGTGACCTTCACTGTGGGTCAGCGCCTCCACAGAAATTTTAAAAAATTATCGCATTTGATGGCCCCCTTCACATCGTACAACTTTTGTCTGGAATATTTTTTTGTCACACGATAATTACCGAGTTACTGCGGGTGGCAGAGATAAGAGGGACACCCTGTATATAATGGTGTTGTAAACTAGAGCAAATTTTTATTTATATTTACGTAATTTCTCCAAAATTAAAAGAAAATTCCGGAATAGAGGCATGATGATCCGGGGGACCATCTTGTCCATACCCTAGGGATCATCTTGAACGCCAGAGTGTCCAAGATGATCCTTATATTCGGTTTCAAAAAAAGCAAATCTTTTCATTGAAACCCAAATATATTGAATATTTCGAATATACCAATCGTGAGATAGATAAGCATGCCAGTAGTAAACGCTTTCAGATCTTAATTGTGTTGAATATCTAAGAAATTACGAGCATTCTCTCTTAAGGGAATCATCTCCTATATATCTTCCCCCTAATGCATTGGGAAAGAGTGACTGGGCAATACTCAAGGGCATTTCTAAGAAACTGGCTTTGGTGGAGTGTCGAATGCCTAACTGAGGTAGAGGGATGAGGTTGTAATGGCTCTTGAGGACATACTAAGAAACATCAGAAATATTAAAAATGTATAATAAATGTGTGTCCACTCGCAAAAGGATTCAGGTCCCAAACGGCAAGTGGCAAAATTGCATCAGCCAAGTTAAACTTGCATAGAAAATGGAGCCTAGTTTCGGAAGCTGATTCGCTAACAAAAATTTAAATCTTATCAAATTTGTATGCAACATAGTTGGCAATGTAAAATGCGAATACCATTTGAGCATTCAATCTTCCGAGCGATCGAGCATTCCGAGAATTTAGTTTCTCAGTCTTCCAGCAGCATTGAAAGTAAATTATGTGCGAACGGATCCCTGACGTGGGGCCATGACGTCGAGAATCTCGAAGCAATGGAGACTGAGCCGTTCGGCTATTGGTCTCGGTAGCAGAACGATCGGGATAGGTCTCGATTAAACTTCGGATCAATCCAAAGCGCGAATAAATCAATTCACAGTGATCGCGCGCTTGTCATCTCATCGCTACGAAGTAAAGTGGACTACACACATTGAAAGCAGGGCTTTTTATTGCTTTCGTGACTCCGTCGAAGGAAAATGATCGAGTTTTGAGCGCAGCTAATCACTTCGCTCCATCTGTACATGAAATCTAAGTTACGTATGGCATCTTTTATAGAGGCTATAAAAAGACGAAGAAGCCAATCTCACCTCGTTCACCACGTAGAAACCCTTCTTTCACATCTTTCTGACAATCGGCAGAGTGGGGTAAGTATCCCTGTGTGCGAGGGTGGATCAAGTGTACGAAAATACTAGATAGTCACAGGGCTTTAGTGCTCCATTGGTGACCCTCTGTGTATGTGCCTATAATGTTATACCAACGAGCATCGAGTGCACCTTCCAGCAACCGAATTCGCATGAAAGATTCGTACTGGCGAAGTGTGAGATCAGAGTGAGAGAGTTAGAGGACGAGAGAGGGGGAGGGCTTTGCACAGAGGGCAATGCTAGACAATCGATATACCCGGGCCTCGAATGTTCTCTACGTCTCTGTCTCTCTCTCTCCCTCTATCTTTCTCTCTATCGCATGTAATCGCTAAAAGCCGGAAGGACTTTCGTGCCCTGGCAATTTCTCGCTAGGTCCGGGTTCCTTATCACCGAAACATTTGCCGATTCAATGAATTCAAATTTAAGGCGTCTTCTCACTTTAGACCCTAAAAAAGGCTATTTTCATGATTTTTTGATAGATTTATATTATAGATATTGATATAAAAGTTTTACACTTAATAAATGCACTTTCGAAATATATTTAAAAATTTTGCATGTATTTATGTAACCCAAACAAACTTTAAACGCATTTTTCTCGAAAGAACGTTTTTCGACGGCTTGTTGATAAAATCTGCGAAACTACTGAACCAATCCTTATGAATTTTTAATCACATATTCTTTATAACTATGGCTATAGCGCATATGAAGGATTTTTTTAAATTTTGATATTTACTTTTTGCCAAAAACGGTGAAAAAAACATGTTTTTTTGTTTTTTCGAAAAATGTCCGCCATTTTGTTATTTTTGCATATATCAAAAATCGCATGATATGCGCTATGGCCATTAAGACACCACACCACGGTAAAAAAATGTCATTTTTTTCATTTTCTGAAAGATACATTTATTAAGAATGCTCTGACCAATTTGTTGAAATAAATTTGTAAAATTGGGGGAGATACAACATTTTATGTGAAACCGTTCGAAACGCACGACCGCGCCGAGCGGCAAATGTGCGGCTTGGAACGCGTTTTTCTGGAAACTACGTTTTTCAACCTGGTTGACAACATATTAAGACGGAATGACACCTTATCGCGGTCGGTATGGTAGAACAATTATAGATACCCAAAAATCTCTGAAACGGCTCTTCAGATCGCGTCGAAACTTTGCCAAACGACGTCAAATGCATAGACGAACAGCTGACTGGCCCTCAAATTTTCTGAATTTGAGAAAAAAACGAAGGTTCCCTTATGATAAGTCAATCTACGTTTTTTTTTTCAAATTCAGAAAATTTGAGGGGCAGACAGCTGTTCGTCTATCTATTTGACGTCGTTTGGCAAAGTTTCCACGGGATCTGAAGAGCCGTTTTCGAGATTTTTGGGAATCTATAATTGTTCTTCCATACCGACCGCGATGAGATATCATTCCCTCTTAAAAAAACTATTCATCCGATTTGCATGCGCCAAGATTTAAAGTGTTCGAAAATCCAGTCTCTATGGAACCACATGGGGATTTTTCTTTTTATAAAGGGCCCCCTCTATTTTTTTTATGAACGACGTAAATTTTCCATGATAATCGGAAATAAAATTCGCTGGTCCGCCATATTTTTTTCGATATCGAAATTCCCCTACGTGATGCTGTAAACCTATATCTCTAGTTTCTAAATGTATTTTTCTTTCATTTTGCAAATGAACCGTATGGGTTCATCGCTGTCAACCGCCGAGCAGCAATATCGTCGGAGTGTCCTCTTGGAAGCGGCGTACACCGCAAACTATACTTCAGATTCGAGTACAAAAATTTGTATACAGTCTTCTATATATATATATTGACTATGAGTATTAATAAAAAAAATCCATTCATCGTTTGCTTGAAAATAATTATGAAAAATACACCCTTTTACCTTGCACGAACCGTGGTGTGGTGCCGTAACATACTGAATCTAAAACCGTTTGACTTTTTCAAGTTTTTTCCGTTTGAGATTTCATCAACAGCGCAGACCTACAGTTTTTTAGAACATTTTTAACTACCGTTTTTGTCTATAAATAGTGATTTAACAATTTTTTTTGATGCATTTCGAAAGTGTATTTATTAAGTGTAACAACTTTTATACCAATATCTATAATATAAACCTATCGAAAAAAATCATGAAAATAGCCTTTTTTAGCGTCTAAAGTGAAAACACCCCTGAAGTTCGGGCTGGAGGTAACCTCGTAGAGAATTTCTCGAGTACAGTATTCTTGTTGCTGAAATCACTCGATAATGTATAATCAATCATGACGACGCATTAGCAATTATTTTCATAATTTGCCGGATTTGCTGCCATAAATTTCAGCGTTAGGTTACATTATTTGATAATTTTCTGGATGAAGCGTCATTCTCTTTAGTGAAAGAAGCTTGCAATTAATCTTCTCGATATCCATTTCTTTCTCCGTAAATGCATTTCACCCATGTTGGTAGACGAATCGTCTTGGGTTTGACGCGGCAAATTTACCGACATCAGTTAACGTGCGGTCGGTATGTGACTTTAGCGATCATCCATTCTAAGCACCGTTGGCATAAGCCAATACTTGGATGGGTGACCATTCAGTGGCAAACTAGTTTGCGCGTCAGTTGGCGAGTGGGAGGCAGTTTCACAAAGTTTTCGATCGTACCAAAACTGACAGTCTATAAATTGATTATGATTAAATATTTGCACACAAACAAATTACAGAGTTTTCCCCAAATGATACTTTTACAATTGCCTAATTTTTGGGGAAAATTATCGTCGCGATTTTCTAATAAAAAAAAATCCAATAGTGAACTGTTTTCCACTGTTACAACTAGGCATAATCCCTTAAATGACCACAAAAAAAACTGTGGATTGTAAGAGTGAGCACAATTTAAAAGAATGTCAATCTAAAACGTTCGTACGAATAATCAATTGAATTTGTGTAGGCCGGTTAAAAATGCAACAACTACATATTGTACGGCCAAATTGTGAAGTACGTAGCCAATTCGTCCTGCTGATATGAGAGCAAGGAAATCGCCAATCTAACGAACAGTACCCTCAGGACTAGGCATCGTAATCACGGTGCAATTTTTTTTGTACCTTCTTATATTTCTACCTCTCTCTCGCTCTCTTTGTTTGCCTTTTCCCTTTGCCATTCTCGGCCCTTCGACTCTTTTTGCGCCTGTGACCCTTGACAACAGAGCACTTTCAGATACCGGCCTTCATTACCATCCCTATCATGGATGGTTGGAATTGCTTTGATAGAACATCGTCATTAGTGAAACGTTTGAACCTTGAGAGGTCGACCATCGATCTGCGAGTGTCTACTCTGAATGAGAAAAATTACGAAAAGTTACGGGAAAGTCACGAAAAGTGTGGGTACCCATACTTTTCCCCGAAAACACTTCCCCGAATGACACTTCCCCGAATGACATTTCCCCGAAAACACTTCCCCGAAAACATTTCCCCGAATGACACTTCCCCGAACGGCACTTCCCCGAAAAACAGTTCCCCGAATCGACACTTCCCCGAAAAACAGTTCCCCGAATCGACATTTCCCCGAAAAACAGTTCTCCGAATCGACACTTCCCCGAAAAACAGTTCCCCGAATCGACATTTCCCCGAAAACACTTGCCCAAATTGACACTTCTTCCCCGAACAGCACTTCCCCGAAAAACAGTTCCCCGAATCGACACTTCTCCGAAAAACAGTTCCCCGAATCGACATTTCCCCGAATGACACTTCCCCGAACGGCACTTCCCCCAACGGCACTTCCCCGAAAAACAGTTCCCCGAAAAACAGTTCCCCGAATCGACATTTCCCCGAAAACACTTCCCCGAATCGACACTTCCCCAAATAACACTTCCTCGAAAAAAAATTCACCAATGACATTTTCCCGAATGAAGACTTCCAGAAACGACACGTCCCCGAAAATTAGTGAAAAAGTTATTTATTTAAAGTCAAAGTCAAAATGGGTAAAAATTATTAATCGAAGGGTAAATAAGATGACACGAAAAAATGAGTGAAAAAGTTATTTATTCAAAGCCAAAGTCAATTTGGGTCAAAATGGGTAAATAGATATGAGCGCAGGGCACCTCGGATATGCGTGGGGAATAGTGGGGTCCGTGGAACACTGGTGTGGGCTCAGGGCACTTCAAATATGCGAGTGGAATATTGGGGTGCGTGAAACACTGTTGTGGGTGCCGGGCACCTCGAATGTGCGTGTGGAATAGTGGGGTCCGTGGAACACTGGTGTAGGCTCAGGGCACTTCGAATGTGCGCATGGAATATTGGGGTGCGTGAAGCACTGTTGTGGGCGCAGAGCACCTCGAATGTGCGTGTGGAATAGTGGGGTGCGTGGAACACTGGTGTGGGCGCAAGGCACCTCGGATGTGCTCGGAATAGTGGGGTGCGTGGAACCCAAACAGACCCAAACAAACTGTTTTTCGGGGAAGTGTCGATTCGGGGAACTGTTTTTCAGGGAAGTGCTGTTCGGAGAAGTGTCATTCGGGGAAATGTCGATTCGGGGAACTGTTTTTCGGGGAAGTGTCGATTCGGGGAACTGTTTTTCGGGGAAGTGTCATTCGGGGAACTGTTTTTCGGGGAAGTGTCGATTCGGGGAACTGTTTTTCGGGGAAGTGCCGTTCGGGGAAGTGTCATTCGGGGAAATGTCGATTCGGGGAATTGGTTTTCGAGGAAGTGTCGATTCGGGGAACTGGTTTTCGAGGATGTGTCGATTCGGGGAACTGTTTTTCGGGGAAATGCCGTTCAGGGAAGTGTCATTCGGGGAAATGTCGATTCGGGGAAATGTTTTCGAGGAAGTGTTTTCGGGGAAATGTCATTCGGGGAAGTGTCATTCGAGGAAGTGTTTTCGGGGAAATCTACTGATACGAAAAGTGTGACATATGCGACGGAATTTTGTTGCAAAGTAAAATTGATTTCACATACGTCAGAGGAGCGCACGGGGCTACATCAATGAGAACTAACATTGTCCAATCAGAAACATTTTGTTTTAGAGAAAATATTTCATTCCACCATCCAAGTAAATTTAGCAATATCTTCTTTTGCAAAAAGTGTAAATCATTTTAACAAAACATCGCGTTGCTTATCATTTTTTTTACCAGGCAGTTAAACATTATTTAGAAAAAAATCCGAGGTTGTGATTTTTTTTGTGGTATCGCATTACCCACCTCCAATCGTAGGGTCAAAGTGGGAATAGTATCAACAGTGGGTATACTGAACCTTTTCTGTTTCTCACAAGGAACATCCCTCAGGTGACAGCCTTCGATTTGGTTGAAATTTGGATATGTTATAAAGCGCCGAAAAGTAAGCGATACGTATTTTTTTTATCGGCGGAAAAACGGTTTTAAGGATTGAAACGCACCCTAAAAAATGGGGATGTTTTTCGTTTTTCGTCGATAACGTTTTAACGGTATGAGATATTTAAAAATTTCAAATTGCAACAAGGTTTATTTTGTTGTGCACTATACATTGGAGATGAGAACGATAACGTTATCGACGGAAAACGAAAAACCCCCCCTATTTTCGAGGGTTCGTTTCACCCCTTAAAACCGTTTTTCCGCCTAAGAAAAAAGATACGTATCGCTTACTTTTCGGTGCTTTATAACGTATCCAAATTTCAACAAAATCAAAAGGTTTCATCTGAGGGATGTTGCTTGTCAGAAGTGGACATGTATGTATGTGCGTCTTTTTCACATTAGAACCGCCCTCGGATGCCAATAAGTTTGAACCTGTATGTGAGTCGCTCCCGCGCAATTCGGTTGTGAGAGGTGATTTTATATTATTTTTGGTGTCAAAAGTTGAAAAACCAGCTGCGTTTGTATGTTTTTTGCTTCTTGACTTATCGCAGTTATGTTCGAGGCCATTGTTCTCCCACAATATACAGCTATATTGCGGTATTTGAGCATTGTGTTTGTTAACCTAACAAAAATAAAAACTTGTCAGTACCCGCTTTAGAAAAAAAGGGAGGCTCGGTACACAGTGGCTCAATTTTTCGAGGTACACAGAGGTAAGTCATAATATGAATATTTTCGCATTGTGATTAAGATAAGTACTGGTATTACCTCATTAGGTAGGTACTCATTGTTGATTAATATTCAATAAAGGATTGTGACTGATCTCATAATGTGCTGTCTTTTTTTAATTAATTTTTCAATAGTTTACTGTACAATACTCCCCATTGTATAGAGAGAAGCACTCCATTACCTACAAGTGTACAGCGAATCAGGGTAATTTTCTTCAAATTTTGCTCGATTATGAAATTTTATTTGACTGTGAAATTAGGCATGTTTCACTGTGTACACCCCCAAGTACACAGTGGATCAAATCCCATTTTTGAAGTGAATACTTCTAATGCGACTGTATTAGGCCCCGCCCCCAGCCGCGTTGTAGCACCGGACAAGAGAATGAAGGAATAGAAGAAGAGAGAGAGAGAGAGAATGATGCATGAGCCGTGTGAGTGCGAGTGAGAGCGAGCGAGTCAATGCAGAGAGGGGGTAGGATCGCGTGCACGCATGCGCGCCGTTCTATTCCTAGCGGTTGCCCGTGTACGTGTGAGCCCACAGCTGGCACAGCTCTGTGTGTGTGTGCGAGTTCGTACTGTGTCGTCGTGCCTCGTGGCAAATTTTGTGCTATCCGTTAAACAGTGCGAATTTTTAAAGTGAATTATATTATTGTTATTTGTTGGTGCTGTTTTTGATAGTTCTTTGCGGTAGTGTATTATTTTAATGCGGGAATAAATGACAATTCCAAAAAATGGATCCCGCAGTGGATAAATCGTCGACAAACCCCCCAGCTAACGAAGGTATGTATTCTTGATATATATTTGAACGTTTTAAATAACGTTTTAAGAAACAAAAATATTCGAGCCATTCGAAGCGAGGTTATGTACGAGTAGCATGGCTCGTACATAACCTCGCATGATACACGTGCCCCGGAATGCCTCTCTATATACATTCAGTTTCAGCCTCTCTGTTGTGTCTCCAGACACACACAGATATATAAAATTTCGCAAATTAATACTCAAAAATGAATAAAAATTGAATAAAAATTGAAAAAATAATATACATAAAATAATAAAATATTTAAACAATATTCAAGGGGTTCGAGGCGAGGTTACGTACGAGTCAGCATGGCTCGTAAATAACTTGCACAATACAAAAACTTTTATATAATCTCCGCTGCCCCTTTACAAGTTTCTATTGCTGACTCCACTGACTCTCTATTCCTTCTCCGCTGAGTTCACTGACTCTATATTGCTGACTCCGCTGATTCCACTGATTCTCTATTCCTTCTCCGCTGAGTTCGCTGACTTTATATTGCTGACTCCGATGACTCCACTGACTCTCTATTCCTTCTCCGCTGAGTTCACTGACTCTATATCGCTGACTCCGCTGACTCCACTGACTCTCTATTCCTTCTCCGCTGAGTTCGCTGACTCTATATTGCTGACTCCGCTGACTCCACTGACTCTCTATTCCTTCTCCGCTGAGTTCGCTGACTCTATATTGCTGACTTCGCTGACTCCACTGACTCTCTATTCCTTCTCCACTGAGTTCACTGACTCTAGATTGCTGACTCCGCTGACTCTCTATTGCTTTTCCGCTAACTCTCTGCTGGCTCTCTGCAAGCCTTTCCTCAGCCTCTCCGTTGGTGTCTCCAGAGGCACACACAGAGATGGCAAAAATTTAAAATAAAAATAATTTTTTTTTTCAGTTCCATCTCAATCGGGGTCAACACACCGAAGACTAAAGGATGACGACACCATTGCCGAAATATTTCATTTCATACATATTTCATTTCATATTGATAAATAAAATAAAAAAAGTAAAATATAAACATTCAGGCTACTTTTGATTTCCTTGCCAATTCATAATTCGATCACTTACTTTTCCTCACCTCTCCTCTCCTGCCCTTCTCTCTCTCTCTCTCTCTCTCTCTCTCTCTCTCCTCTCTCTCTCTCTCTCTCTCTCTCTCTCTCTCCTCTCTCTCTCTCTCTCTCTCTCTCT
>OZ023312.1:35698921-35819380 GCA_964007375.1 Ophion obscuratus | reverse complement strand
CAAAATACGGACAATCGCCAACTTATACACGGTCGAGTATCTATCGCCATTTATACCACTTATACCTCCCGATCATTCATCGTCAGAAAAGGTGCGAGGGTGAAACGAACAATTTCAATAAAAAGACGGATAGACATTTTTGGAAGCTCCCTCTTCTCCCTTCTGTGGGAACGCGAGAAAAGCTCACAAACTCTCTGTGCAGGCAGCATTAATGCTCGCTGAGTCGGCGAAAAATTGCTCGTGGTCGAGCTTTGAAGGAGACAAAGTATCGCGTTCCGGACGGAGCTTTCTTGAATGGACAGCAGCAGCCAAAATGAGACAGGTACAGAAAGCCCGAGGCCCTTTTTTCGTCTGCCCCTCCCGGACTCTTGCCAGTAAAAATCTTTCGTCTGCAGTTTGGTATGCGTGTAGATGGATTTATTGTAAATATTTATCAACTTGTAGCTTACACGAATATGTATTTGTTGCCTCAATATGTATATTCATTTATGATATACCATTTCTATACGAATTATAGATATGTATATTACGGTGGCACAAACTTGAGCTCTATTCTTTTTCCTTTTTCTCACCATCCAATTAGCTACTTTAAAGAAAAGAAATTGTTGCGAAAGCTGCGAGCGGTTAAAAAATATTTAGCGGTCGCTCGAACGTCCCAAAAATTCAAATTTTCATTAAAAAATCGATTTTCTTCGTTCACTTCTTACCCATGAATTTTACGCTTTATAATGTTTAAATTAAGCTCGCGAAAGCTCTGGCCGGTCAATGAATATTTAGTGGTAGCGTAAGGGCTTCGAAATGTCCAATTTTTTTTACTCTTCTCACTCACAAATTTGACGCTTTGTAAAACTTTCAAAACAATTAATTGATTTTCTTTAGAAACTGATTTTTCAAATTTACCTCACACTACTAACCTAAGAGTTATAATATTTGTTCTCATAAAATAAATATTTAAAGCTCTTGTTCGTAAACAAAATTATAGGTCCCCCGTTTTATCGGGTTAGAAGTGTGAGGTAAATTAAGAAAAAAAATCACGACAATTCGAAATTTCGATGCTCTTGAACCACTAAATATTAATTGGCCGGCTAGAAGTTTCGCGAGCTTAAGGCAGTAGTCTCGTCTAGAAATTTGACAAAATCGATTTTTTTTCCATTTTGTTATTCCTTAGACCTTCCTTAATACGCTCGTGACAACCGTTTATTGATATTTAAAAAATTAGCAGAGTAATAGAAATTATAAGCAAGCCGCGCGCAAACCTCATATAACGGTATCAAAACTTTGAACGCGTTTATCTCAGATCTATGTTTTTCAAATCGGCACCCACGATATCTCGATAACTAATTGACCGATCGAGCCCAAATTTAGCAAATACCTTCGGTAGCCTCTTTCTGAAGACTGGTGGCAGAATTGAGCCGAACAATAATATTGCCCACATTTTACAACTCGTCGAATACCCGAAAATGTATGAAATATCGTTAATCAAAGTTTAACAGGCCGCCATTTTGTAACAAAACTTTTGTATTACTAATTCTGCTACCAGTGCTCAGAATACTCATACAGATTAAGAATATATATATTTTTTTTTTCAGATGCATACATCATCACCCAGAGTGGGCGCCGATTGAGGCGGTTTTCGGCGGACCATGTTGTAAAAAAATTAAAAAAACTACATGAAAATATTTAAAATAATTTTTTTTTAACGTAGATACATTCTCAAAGGAACAATAAATACATATGTAAAATTTCATCAAGACAACTTCAGCGGTTTAAAAGTTATTCCAACCCAAAAATGACGTTAAAAATCTCACTCTAGACCAGACTACTGCCTTAATTTTTTGATTATAAAGCCTAAAATTCATGGGTGTGAAGTGAATGAAAGAAAATCGATTTTTTAATGAAAATTTGCATTTTTGGTAGGCTTGAGCGACCTCTAAATATTTTTCGACCGCTCCCGGCTTTCGTGACAATTTTTTTCTTCTTTAAAGTAGATAATAGTACAGTCGTGCTGTCGCTGAAAAACCCCGGAATCGGAGAAAATTAGAAGAAGGCTAGTTTTTTGACAGGTGATTTTGTAGGTGCCGCGGGTGCTAAATCCAAGTTTGCCTAAAAATCGGGGTGTAGGGTTTTTTTTAAGGAGATGAAAGGAGATGGGCGTGGATTAATGCCAAACTACAAACCCTACGAGGTTGGCGCCGTGAGACAAAATGTTCAGAAAATTCCGGGCTTTATTTTTGTCCACAGCGCCGAAGTCGTGGAAGTTCATTTTGAGGGTGAAAAAGTGAGGTGAAATGTTGAAACATCGGTTTTAATTGAATAAATCTTTAGGAAAAAATCGTATCCTTTTCGTTCAAATGGGAACGTTATAGCTCTTGAAAAGATGCGTCGATCGACTATTTGATAATCACTCTCCGATAACATCTTCACCCCCAAAAGAATTGTTGAAGTATAAACAAAAAAATTGTTTATTGAATAACTCAAAAACAATCGATTCTTCGGGTATAGTTCAAATTTACGAAATGTAGAGAATAATTTTCTGTATATTTTTGTTTCTATGGACCACCCTTGATTTTTCATTTTCCAACCTCTCTTGGGGGTTGAAAATTCAAAATGAAATTCTGGGAAAACTATTGACCGCACGAATTCGCCGCCGTGGAAGAATTTGTAGCTTGAACCTTCAGCTACATTTTTGTCCACATCGCCAAACTCGTATCTCTTTATTTTCGGTAAATAATTTTTTCAGAATTTCATTTTGAATTTTCAATCCCTGAGAGAGGTTCGAAGAAGCAAAATTCAAGGGTGGTCCATAGGAACGAAATTATAGAGAAAATTATTCTCTACATTTCGTACGCTTAAAGCATCCCTAAAAATCGATTGTTTTTGAGTTATTCAATAAACAATTTTTTTGTTTATACTTCAACAAGTCTTTTGGGGGTGAAGATGTTATCGGAGAGTGATGAACAAATACTCGGTCGACGCTACTTTTCAAGAGATACAACGTTCCCATTTGAACAAAAAGTGTACGATTTTTTCGTCAAGAGTTATCGAATGAAAACTGTTTTTTCACAATTTCACCTTACTTTTTCACCCCCAAAATGAACTTCCACGACTTCGACGCTGTGGACAAAAATAAAGCCCGGATTTTTCTGAACATTTTGTCTCCCGGCGCCGACCTCATGGGGGTTGTAGTTTGGCATTAATCCACCCCCATCCCCTTTCATCCCCTAAAAAAAACCTACACCCCGATTTTTAGGCAAACTTGGATTTAGCACCCGCGGCACCTACAAAATCACCTGTCAAAAAACTAGCCTTCTTCTAATTTTTTCCGATTCCAATATACAGCACGACTGTACTATAATGGGATGGTGGAAAAAGGAAAAGTAAGTGTGTGTGTTTGTGCGTATGTATTTAAATTACATTCATACAGAAATGGCATCATGGTTAGGCCAACAACAATATGTGCCTTCGGTTTGTCGTCTTTGAACACGACTTTGCGTTGCGTGACTTCCTCAGAAAGGGAATGATCCGCCTTTGTTCGTTATTTCTTTACTCTCTACGCTCGATCTGTCTCTCTCACTCTTCCTCCTCTTTCTATCTCTTTGAGCCTGTAAAGGATTCATGTTCAATGCACCATGGCGTGGAAGGATTTCTTTCTTCCATCGACGTGTATTCACAGTTTACAGACAACTGTGTATAAATCTTTATGCTATGTTAGAGGAAAAAAACTCTTTTTATTCCATCTTTTAAGAATATTCGTGACGTATATACTCGCGAAAAATACAAACTACGAAATAATTATCAAGGAGACTAAGGAACTTCTTTTTTATCAACATCGAAAATAAATCTGATTATTAATATTTTAATATCAATGCCGTAATATAATTATACGAGGATCTAATAACGATGATATATAAATTGTGATATAATGATTGTAACGTGGCTATTGAAAGATATGACAATTGTGATGTAATAACTGTAAAGTAATAGTATAAACGATCATAAATTCCAATGGCCTTTTATGAGTAACGACTGCAATTTTTAATGGAAAATGCAAACATGCTTTTGGATATGAAGAAAAAATGAATCATTTAATAATTTAGTTTAAAACATTCGCAATCCCCCATACTCGGCGTCCCGCATTATTTCTCATCTAATTCTCGTATGGAGATGTCTCTTGATCTTTCAAACACATACCGTAAAACGGGGCTACTTTGAACAGGTTTTGTAAGTTTTTTGTAAGTAATTTTTTTTTAACATCTTAGATACCAATTTTTTTGCTCTAATAGAACAGTGTAAGGAAGTCAAGCTCCACAACCCCCTCACAATTTGATATATACATTTTTTAAAGTGTCAAAGTAGCCCTGAGTGTGAGGCTTCTTTGACAGGGCATTGAAAAGCAACTTATGTCAAAGATTAAGGGTTACTTTGGCATCATTTTGATAAAAAATGTAATATTTTATGCATTATACATGGAATTAAATGAAAAACGATTTTTTATAACCAAATTGTTATCGTTATTAAGGCAGCAGAACTCGAACAATTTTGATCCAATCGACTCTAAATTTCAACGGTGGCTTCTTAGATTGCTTCAACAGTCAAGTACGAGCGCTTTTTTCGATGAATCAAAAATTGTAAAAAAATATATCACTATTGAGATGAAAAATATGGTCGAAAAAACGATTTTTTTTCAAACTCGTCTCTATTTTTCTCTTAATTATTTTTAAATTCTCCCCGTACTTGACTGCTCGAAATAATATAATTAACGAAAATATTTCACTCTTAGTTCCGGGACTAAATTTCCGACAGTTCCACTGCATGCCGCGGAGAAGGTTGGCGGAAAAACAGTAGTGCTGTACTGACTCGTGCGCCGTCATTTCGTATACTTTTGACGAATAATTTTTTTTACATACTTCAATATATACCTTATAAAACCTAAAAGCTCTTCTGACCACGTATTTTATTCCTTTCTTTAAAAAAATCCAAAGAAAATGGTCGAAAATGGGCAGTTACAGTGGTGCCCTCCCTTAAGGAAACATTTCACATAAAAATATCAAGTACCTGGGGTGCTATTATAGGCACTTAATGATACTTAAAATTGTCATTGAGATCAGAGTCAACTTCAGCAACATTACAATCAACTTTAGCAACATGATGATAAACTTGAACAACAAAATGTTGTGCAAGTTTATTCCCCGCACCCGCCGCCCGCCATAGGAGGTCAAGCGGGATCGCGCGCCCACATTTAAGACGTATTTTGACGATCTGTCAAAGTAGCCCCGAAAACTGTCAAAGCTACCTTGAATGTCAAAGTAGACCCGTTTACTTGCTACCTTGAATGTCAAAGTATATCTCATGCCGGTTTTACGGTATATCTCATGCCGGTGAAATTTGCGTCGTTGAAATGCAGCGAAATTCTTCTTTATTTGTTCTTTTCTTCATTTTTTTTGTTACCATCTAAACCATAGGTGGCCACCCCGCGGAGATGGGTCAAATAAACATAAATGTTAACTTGGATTGTACATATCGCCAAAAAAACACCAAAAGCAAACTTGCTTGTTTCCTTTACTTAGCAAAAAAAAAAAGAAATTGGGTTGGAAAAAAGGTTGGCCATTCTAAACTCTTTTTTTACGGCTTTAGGTTGTGGGCCCCTGAAAAAGGATATTTGAAAATGTTTCATTGATCTTTTATAGCCTAAATGTGATGAAAGAAAAAATTGAGCAGTACGAAAAAAAATGTTCTACATTCCAACGATGCAAACTTCAATACCATTATATCTCGTTTGATACGCCAGATTCAATTTCCATGATTTTTACGATATCAGAGCACCGAACCGCCAGGTTCGCGCAATCTTCGAATTGCAAGGGACGAGATACGAAAGCTTTTCGCCGCATCCTCCGTATCTCTGATGGGGTTGGAGCTTTCGAGAGAAGGGCAAAGGGTGGCAAAGGGGCTTTCCGTGACATGGTTTTCATACAGGTAAAGTGGTAGGTACATGGGTAAGTATCGAACCGACTGTTAGTAGCAGCAGGGACATCGGGGGCGGGGGCTACGCCCACGTAGTCACGTGGAATATGAGAGATCGAACGTTGGCGCGATTGGCCCAATTTTCCCGTTTGCCCGAGACTCTATGCTCGATCCTGCAAACCGGATATTGCTCGATAATCAGTTTAAGTTGCTCGCTGCAATTTTCCTCCCTGCAAGCAACGTCCAAGCTGCCGCTTCTTCGTTATTCTGCCATCTTGAAAAACTTGCGAAAACGGCGAACTGACCTTCGTGTGGACGAAATGGGAAAATTTTCGGAGCAAATGAGACTGTATGAGGACCGAAATGAACAAAGTTTTGGGAAAGATTTTTACGAGAAAACGTTGCTACGAAATCTCGATGGACTCTTAATTTGCTGTTCATAATTGTATTTATTCATAACTATTATTACTGATTCATAACTATTATTCATAACATTCATAACTATTATCCATAACATTAAAAACATTCATAAAATTCATAACTATTATTCATAACATTCATAACTATTATTCCTAACATTCATAACTATTCTTCATAACATTCATAACTATTATTCATATTATTCATAACTATTATTACTGATTCATAACTATTGTTCATAACATTCATAACTATTATTCATAACATTCGTAACATTCATAACATTCACAACTATTATTGCTAACATTCATAACTATCCTTCATAACACTCATAACTATTATTCATAACATTCATAACTATTCTTCATAACATTCATAACTATTATTCATAACATTCATAACTATTATTTATAACATTCATAACTATTATTCATATTATTCATAACATTCATAACTATTATTCATAACATTCATAACTATTATTTATAACATTCATAACTATTATTCATATTATTCATAACATTCATAACTATTATTCATAACTATTATTCATGACATTCATGACATTCATAACAATAATAACTGATTTTTTAGTTCACACAGCACCAATGATGTTATCCTTCTACGTTCTTTCGTACACGAATCATGACTATTACTAAGACATCTAGACATTGCTGCATTTTTTAGCAATCCTCAACAATTATTTGCACATTGCTATCGTCTTTATGGAAAAGAAAAACCACATTGCAAATGTTTTCATCGAGACATTACCTTTCATGATGTACACAGAACGGAAAATCGATTAACGAGATACCTGTTAATGAGAAAGTGTACTGTCGTGGACGCGCAAGTCGCTATTTCTTACGTATCTTTTGTTCGCGCGCAAATAGACTGGAATAACATTTCACGGCTGATGAAAAGGTGCTATCTAATAATATGTACGTATGGAAATGTGAGAGGGTCGATTATATTCGCGAGGACAAGTGTGTGGCGACGGGGTGTCGGCAACCCTCTCCCCTAGTCTCTTTCCCTCTCCCCTAGTGACAACGACGAGGCAATAGGGACAGGTTCCATCTGCATGTACAGACAAACGCAAGTAATACCATTCTCAATGTACTATATATATATATATATATATATATATATATATATATATATATATATATATATATATGTATGTATGTATGTATGTATGTATGTATGTATGTATGTATGTATGTATGTATGTATGTATGTATGTATGTATGTATGTATATACTCACACGTATTTTATCACAATAATTTCTGGGGTAAAGTCGTCTGCAAGGTCGAAAAAAATCGATGTGCAGTTCGCGACGACAATAAGGTTACTTACGTGTACCGATGAGAGATGAGAGAAAAAATTACGAGTGAATTGTATACACACATAGATATTATATATCTATGTGTGTATATAACATACACTATCTATATACACACATAGATATACATGTATGGCTCCAACGTGATCGGACAGTTCCAGTCATTTCAAGTACGTGAATTGAAAATTATATCGCACATTGGTAGAATCGAGCTTACATGAAAAGCAAAAATCTGGTGAACCAGTTAAATTTTGTTCGAAATTCTTTTAGCTTAAGGGGGCGCTTCTTATAGAGGCTTAAAAAAAGCATTTTTTTAATTGCCTGTATTTATAGTTTGTAACTGGTAGAATATGATGCAGTTAGTGATTTTGGTTCATTCTCAAAAATGACGTCCCGCGAGCCTTTGAGCGTGACTCACCTCTGCTCCTTTTGAAGCCCTGCGCGCAGGTATAGGCCCCATGTGGAGAGGTGAGTCGTCTATTCGATAATAGCTGTTCGAAACGCTTCTATACCCATATGAATATTTAGCTGAATATGAAGCTGAAGGACTATTATATGGTGCTGGAATAGCTAACTAGTCGGTAAGTCACAGAATCATACGAAGCCCTTGCCGAAAGTTCAAACCCGATTGTCTCGAAACTTTTTTTTTCAATGAGCTCAAAATCAGTGTGCACGATTATTCAAAAACTAATTCATCGATCAAGCTCACATTTAGCACACGTTTTTATGTGTTTTGTCCAATTGATGAATCTCAGACCGACTAAAAATTATGAAAATAAATGTTTTTCGCTGGGTCAATGTTTGGAATTTTTTACCGAACAACTCAACTTTTATGCTCTAAGGCCTCCCCTTAGCCAATTATCATTATTTTCCCAATATTATTGGTTTATCAAGGGGTCTTCTCACTTTAGACGCTAAAAAAGGCTATTTTCATGATTATTTTGATTGGGTTTTATTATAGATATTGATATAAAGGTTGTTACACTTAGTAAATACACTTTCCAAATACATGAACATTTTGTTTTTAATTTATTTAAGTCACTATTTATAGACGAAAATGAAAGTTCAAAAAATGTCCTAAAAAATTGTAGGTCTGCGCTGTTGATGAAATCTCGGGGATGGATCATCCGAAACAAAGTAATCAAACGGTTTTAGATACAGTCTGTTAATGGCTATAGCGCATATCATACGATTTTTTATGTATGCAAAAATAACAAAATGGCGGACATTTTTCTAAAGAACAAAAAAACATGTTTTTTCACCGTTTTTGGTAAAAAAAATAGTAAGTATCAAAATTTAAAAAAATCCTTGATATATACGCTATAGCTATAGATGTAAAGCTCATGTGGTTAATATTTTATAGAATCGGTTCAGTAGTTTCGAAGATTTTATCAACAAGCTGTTGACAAACGTTGTTTCGAGAAAAACGCCCTTAAAATTTGTTTGGACTACATAAATACATAAAATATGTTTTTAAATGGATTTCGAAAGTGTATTAGTTAAGTGCAACAACTTTTGTATCAATATCGATAGTATAGACCTATCAAAAAAAATCATAGAAATAGCCTTTTTTAGCGTCTAAAGTAGGAAGACCCCTCAAGTGACCACGTGTAGTAAATTTTTTTTGCGCACACTGTTTCAGATATTCCTACGAGGTCCTGGAGTGTACACCGCACTCGGCCACCCTTCCGGACAGCGTCACGGCGACTGGTTATATCTCCACCAATTTTCACTTTTTTGAGCAACAGAAATCGTTTTGGAAAATAGAATTAATTTAATAAAAAGTACCTATGACCCGGCAAATATATACACATTCCTTATTCTCCAAAAAAATCATGAAAATCGACTAAGATTTGACGTTCAATAGGGAGTGCCCCCCTTGAAGTTTTCACGCTGTACGTCAGGTTTACAAATTTATCGAGCATTCTATATGCCCTTGCAAACACGCAAAAAGAAAATTGCCAAGTTTGGAAAAGGTGGCGTTGATGTCACCAGCTGAACCAGCCGTTCAGCAGCGTCCAATCCCCAAATGACATCACACGTGGATGAGACTCAAGTGCGTCATTCGTAAAATTGTGCTCCGTTGGGGTGACAGAAGCCCGATAACACCCAAACATCTCACAATCGGCTGATCTTTGGTAGCGAATGCAAAAAAGATGGAAGTAATTCGTCATGCAGAAACGTGGCGAAAAGTTCGAACATTTCTCGTTCTCCTGTACCACAAGATAGTTGGTTTCGTGCGATTGTCTAAGCGCATGCGACAGTTATATGATTATACCGTATATAGTTTCGTCTGGCAATGATCCTCGTGGTCTCCATCACCCTTCCACAACCTCCCTCTTTGCCGCCATCTCGCACTCTTACGCTTCGCTGCAATGAAACATTGGCCCTGCTCGGCACCAGGGATCAACGAGCCATCGCGTAATGCGCGAGAGCGAAGTGACAAACGACGGGTTAATGGCCCATGCACGTGGGAATGACGCGTCGACGGATTCTCACGAATGGGCTATGTATACATACGGAAACTCATTTTATATACTTTTTTTTCTTCCTTTTTCTCGTACGTTTATATTCAACGTGATTGCGTCTACAGCGGGCATATCCATGTGAGTTGAATGGTAAACCAAAAAAAAATACTTGGGCTAGCCAGCTCCGCCATTGAGAGATGCCAACGAATTATTTGTCGAGAAAATTGAATATCGGGTAATTTTAAGGATGATTTACTGCTATTGCACTGACGAATATCCAAAGTAATCAATTGTTTTAGTTCTCCATCTTAAGGTATTCCTTTCGCGAAGGGCCGTATTTTGTGGGGGCATGAGGAGGGTTCTTCTGAATCGTTGGCACATTACAGTGGCACGTGATAAAAATAAGTCACAATCGATTATTATACCCAACGATAAACCGGAATGAAAAATTTCGCGTAGATTTAAGAGATTAAGGGCTTAACACCGGGTGGGAATCGGAAATTCGAACGATCAATATTCAGAAGGACCGAAATTTCAAATTCAGTAATGACGAACGTTCCAATATAGATAGATCAATCTTATGATAGTCTGTAAAATAGTTAATTGGAATTGTGAATACAAAAATCTCGAAGTTGATTTATAGCGAAAACAAATATCAGATTTAACAAAATAATGAGAGATACGGTGGGGATCCAAATATCGAAGGACCAAATATAGATCGACAAATATTTCGAAACGACAGGATTATGAACTCTCAAAATAACGAAGGTATAATTATTCGAAATGTTATGTTTCGCTCGAAAAAAAAATCGAATGACCATAAAGCAAAGCATCATTTATTCGAGAGCTCATTTATCTGAAAACGTATATTCAGATCGTCTGCAATTTGAGACATACAAATATAGATTGGAACAATCTATAACATCCATATCTCCGAAACAGAAAAAAGCGAGTATTTAATATTCGTAATACCGCCTATAGCGAAAAGCAATATATCGAGACGCAAAATATCGATGGTCCGAAATGGCGAATGCCAAAATGGCGAACATGGTATGGATGCCGTCCCGGCCGACCGCTAACGCTATCTGCCTCGATCACAAGTTTTCGCCATCCGGGCCGTTCGACATTTTGACCCTTCGCTATTTTAACCACTAGACTTTTTGGCCGCTTGATTTAATGCTTTCTGTTTTTTGAACCGTTGCTATATTTACAATTTGAAGATTCGTCTTCTCGAATTATTTAGTGTTATTTATATAAGCAATTCGATATTATGTCTCTCAATATTTTTTAAATCGGTTTTTGTTTTTCGCTATATTTCAACTTCGAGATATTCGTATTCGGAATTTTTATTTACGACTATATAAACCCTCCGAACATTGATCTATCTATATTCAAACATTCGACATTTTTTAATTCCATATTTCAGCCCATCCGAATATTGATCCATCGATATTTCGACTCCCACCCGAGAGATATAATATTGATTCGCCTGTACATATGCACCAAACAATTCGAAGCGTCAAATCGTAGCATTGTAAATATTACGACAGTTTACAATTTCGAATTCATTAAAGCGAAGGACCAAAAAGTCGATCAGTTAAAATGACGATGGGCCAAAATGACGAACGGTCCGCATAGCGAAAAACTTGGGATCGAGCAATACTACTTGTGCTTCAGAATGAAGATGGCAGATGACGTTAGTGGTCAGTCGGGTCAGGCAGCCATGCCATGTTCGCTATTTAAGTATTCGCCATTTCGGACCATCGATCATTTGCGTTTCTAACAAGGGGACAGTACGGCAGTCGGGTTTTTGTAATTTTTCGTACTCATGGTACGTGAAGTTCAGAGCTCGAATATTAATATCCCAAAGCAGTTCGACGCCATATTCAGAAATTTTCGAGAAAATTGACTTTGAAGTTTTCGAGCACACTCTTATCCCACAAAGATGCAACGATATTCGAACCGGGCTCGTGGCGTACCCGGTAGCGCTCGAGTCTAGTAATCGCGGGGTCGCTGGTTCGAGTCTCACTTCGAATTTTTTTTTTTTTTTTTTTTTTTTTTTTTCATTTTTTTTAATTCGCATACCTCCGTCATTTAAATATCCCGATAAATTTTTGTTGTATATAATCACATATTATTATATATAATTAATATAATATATCTATATATGTTTATATATGGACAAAATCCATATATAGTTATTTATGTACAAAATTCATTATAGTTATACATAATTATATATTTTCTCATATATGATCATATATTATTTATATATAACAATAGGTGATTATTTATAAAAAAATAAATAAATAATCTCGGGATAAAAATCATAAAATCTATGCTAATTCACATATATGTAATTATAATTGTCAATGATAAATGCAAGTCTTATTTTTGATTATCTCTTGCTTGAAATTGCGAATAGGCGACGTAAAAATATCCAGTAATAATATTTACATAAACTCCCTTGTAGATTAATAGGAATATAAATAGAAGAATAAATGTTGAAATATGTGAATATAACGCTTGCTTTGGCAACCGTGGATATTGTGAATAACAGATCTGCGTATATCGTTTGCCTTTGTCCTGATCAACTACCTGCGAAAGAGAAATCTTCATGAACGTGAATGAAGTTTGTTTTCCGATCGATGTATTGAAAAAAATTGCGAATGTAACAATGCAGCGTTTGTACGGTGTGCGAGATGCCGTGAAAATTACTGTTTTCCTTGTTTTTACGATGGTTATCACTCTGGCTCGTGTAACATTACACCCGATGTATAAAACAAACGTATACAGACCGAATAATAAAGTATTCAATTCCTTACCCGACGTTTTTCATTTTCATCCTAAAAATGTTGTTGGTTATAAATATTGATACTTGAAAATGTATGTTTATAATCAAGAGATAATTAAAAATATGACTTGCGTTTTTTCATTTAAAAAAAATAGAAAAAAAAATCGAAGTGAGACTCGAACCAGCGACCCCGCGATTACTAGACTCGAGCGCTACCGGGTACGCCACGAGCCCGGTTCGAATATTGTTACATCTTTGCGGGATAAGAGTGCGCTCGAAAACTTCAAAGTCAATTTTCTCGAAAATTTCTGAATATGGCGTCGAACTGCTTTGGGATATTAATATTCGAGCTTTGAACTTCGCGAACCATGAGTACGAAAAATTACAAAAATCCGACTGCCGTACTGTCCCCTTGTAAGATATACACATTCGAAGTTTGCAGTCTATATATATGGCTTTTTGCTATAGACGGTATTACGAATATTAGATACTCACTTTTTTCTATTTCGGAGATATAAATATTGTAGATTGTTCGAATCTGTATTTGTATGATTCAATCTGCGGACTAATTGAATATATGTTCTCGAATAAATAATCCTTTGGTGTAATAGTTATTCGATTTCGTCATCGTCAAAGGATACAATTTCGAATAATTTAACCTTCGTTGTTTTGAGAGTTCATAATTTTGGCGTTTCGAAATCTTTGTCGATCTATATTTGGTCATTCAATATTTTGACCCTCACCCCTTGCACCACTGTAAACGTCTAAAATTAAGTGATTTTTCGCGGTTGTTTTTGGCTGGAAGGACAAGTAAGAGGATAATAATATTCAAGGATGTTATTAATCATATATTTAAGTGAACAGAAAAAAATTATATTAAAACAATATACAAAATGGTGACGCTGGAGCTATTCTCGCGAAAAATGTTGAATTTGACACACTCTGCGGCACGCAGTATCACTGTCGCAAATTTGAATTTGGAAACAAAATTCTATTAATTTACATGAGTGTAGCTAGAGAAATACGTAGGGGACTTTGAAAATATAATTTTTTGTGTAATTGACAAACATTTAAAGTAAAAACTCAATATTCGACAAAAAATAAGGACAATCATCTGTTAATAACTAATGTTATAATTAACTCATGGAAAATCGCGTTCCGAGAAAAACGTTCGACGTCTCGCACACGTGCCAGCCTCTGCCACCGCGAACCCACAAGGGGCTGCGGACCTTTGTTTTACAGGTGCCAAACTTTTTTCCCCTTACTCAAGATGGTTCAAAGCATTTCTTGAGCCAATTTTAAAAAAATCTGTTTTTTGGAAAATTCCACAGTGGTGTAAGCCCTTAAGACATTTTTGCATTTTCTCTAAAAAGGCGCGGCTACGAAAATTCTTCGGATAGTCAAATTTTATAATTAATATTTTATTTAAACATTCCGCGAGCACCCGTTTTTATTGTCGTTACGGAATCGTTAGATAGTTTTGCACGCGTGAGCCATTTACATCGGGCATTTAGAGTTATTTAGGATATAAATTGTTAGATTGAAATGTGGCCAGCGTGTCATCGTGTCATCGTTGTAATTGTTTGGTAAAAGTTCGATAACCTGGTTTGAAAGTTGACCAGTATACTGAGATGTATCTTGACTTGATTATAGAAGGAAATCAGTTAATTGTTAAATATTCGGGTTCATGAAAGAAATATGTTAATTCTTCGTTGGTCAGCTGTGAATAAAGGATTTCGTTGATCCAGGTGATTTTGCTTTCTCTCCGTTGACTAACGCACGTTATACCGAATCACATAATTTCCGCAAATTTGCATTGAATTGCGTTTTTGGTTTTAAACTGACATGATTCTTTCACGTTCACGACTTCTCACGTTCACGACCTCTTGCGGTAACCCCCTTTTTTATGTAGTCCTATACAGTTTTCGATTCCTTCAAAAATAGATAGATAGATAGATAGTTTTATTAGTGCTCTAGGATACTATATATCCTCTGACACACAAACCTTACAATAACCCTTTATTTTTTTTTCATTCGACGACTCGATGTAAAATAAAGCCCTACATCTTATTGTACAATGGTAGTTCCGCGTAATGATAAAACATGTAAGAAATTCTACACCTACAACGTCTGACAACTTAATAACTCCTATCGTTTTATGAATTACATTGCATAGGGGGATTTAAGAACCCAACGAAAAAAGCTCATCGGACCGGTACAAAAAACACTGAAATTATGGCACTTGAAAAAAATGTTAAACGCCCGCCTGTATCAGCGGGGTCTCGTGTAGAAATTTGAGTCAGGAAAAAGTGCTGCCCCTTATCTGCCTTCCCTAGATAATCCCGGGCCACGGACAGACCTTCTAGCGTGGATCAGGTTCACCATGTAACAGATCTTAGGCCAGGCCCCGATCCGCTGTTCCCTTTTTCCGGAACTGATAGTCCAGTAAAAGAGACGAAAACTCAGCACTTTTTAGCGTAGAATATGAATTTTTGACTGAAGGTTGCATATTGAAAGTAACCCCAATAAAATGTTGCCCTTCAATTCGCCCCAACCCTAAGAAATAGGGGTTGAAAACTTAAAAATCGCCGTATCTCGATTACTAATAGCCCGATCAAAAAAGGTTTCAAACAAAAGTTGTTTGGAATAATAAAATTCGTATAAAGTTATTTGACGTCCAACCCCCTATCTTTGAAAATAGCGGCACAAAAACGACTCGAAAATTCGGGGTTGATGCGTGTGCCGCTATTTTCAAAGATTAAAACGCAGGGGATTGAACGTCAAATAACTTTATACGTATTTTATTATTCCAAACAACTTTTGTTTGAAACGTTTTTTGATCGGGTTATTCATTATCGAGATACGACGACTTTCAATTTTTCAACCCCTATTTCTTAGGGTTGGGGCGAGTTGAGGTGCAACATTTTATTGAGGTTACTTTCAGTATGCAACCATCTACTTTCATTCAAAAATTCATATTGTACACTAAAAAGTGCTGGGTTTTCGTCTCTTTTACTGAACTATGATAAGGAACTGGCCGGGAAACGAGTGGGAAATTACCAGGGTAGTCATAGGATATAGATCAGGAAATAGGCGGGACTGGACAGGGAAATGATCAAGTACTGAAAGGGCTTTTGACGTCATATACCCGAGTAATGTATATTGGGTAGTACTGACACTTATTATTTTACAAGTATAACAAAATCATGAGCCTAAGTGCACGCTGTAAGCATAGCACTTCTATACGTGGTACATCAGCGGGTCGAAGTCTTATCGTTGTACGATAGCATTTTGGTTACGCGAAGCGCTTCGCTTCAAGCCACCTGGCGGTTTATTGGCGAAGTACATTCGGGTAACGTCTTCCCGGCCAGGACATTGATATTTCCGGACAAGGCGACAAGACGTTCAAACACCACGAACCACTTCTTTTACCCTTTTGCCTTATTCAATAATTTGGTTATTCGTTATATTCAAGATACTAGTTATTGTGATACCAGTATTCTAGATAATCATTTTTGTTCTTGTAGATTATCAGCAATGAAAAGAATGCTCATAATGGTGAATAGAATTTCAACAGATGTGTTAGTTTCATCGTCATCGATCATAAATATCTTCGATGGGGTAAAAAGCAAAATAGCTTTACACAGTTCTTGAAGTCTGGTACTATTTTCCAGGAAATGTCAATGTTCTGGCGGGTATACCTTACGTGAAATGTACTCGCTCGCAATGTATCCCGATCAGAACATTGTAATATCTGAATATGAATAGGTAGACGTAAAAAAAGATGTGATCTTTCCGGCCTGTTCCATGACAGGGCCCGGTCAGGTCCTGACACAAAGTTGGGAGTGTCCAGTCACATTTATGCACGGGGTGTACCGTGTGATGGTCACGGGCTCGGATTTACGCCTTGTTTGCGAGTTCCTTGACATTGTTGTGATATTATAAGACACGACTTTTGTATGACATCATATCATCATACACGTGGTGATATGATGTTATCAGAATCAAGAGTTCAGAATTATAAGACTCAAGGAGTAGCTTAAATGCGAGAAAGTGTTCGATATTAAATGGATATTAATGGATGTTTGAAACATATATTTTTATGTACGAAAGATGAATCAGTGTTCGAAAATATGGTCGAATTAAATAAAACAATTTGCCAGTTTGCATACACCTTTTATGCTAGTCCATTAAAATGTGTTACACTCGTAAAAATGTATTTTTCTCACGCGAACAGCTGACTTTTAGGTGCATTTCTTGCGCAAGACATTTTACGATAAAAAGAGAGAGAGAGAGAGAGAGAGAGAGAGAGAGAGAGAGAGAGAGAGAGAGAGAGAGAGAGAGAGAGAGAGAGAGAGAGGGAGAGAGAGATCCGAAATGGGATTCGGTAACTCCGTAACTTCCAACCATCCTCGTTAACGATCGTCTGCGTGCGGAAAAGGCGCGAGGTGGTTTTTTCATTTATTACTCTCTTTTTTTGTCGTAAAATTTATTTCAGCAAACGAGCAAGGTCTGCAGCAGTAGGCAAACGAATGATCTAGGCAGTTCACGATAACGGTCGACAGATAGAGAGATAGAGAGGGAGAGAGAGAGAGAGAGAGAGAGAGAGAGAGAGAGAGAGAGAGAGAGAGAGAGAGAGAGAGAGAGAGAGAGAGAGAGAGAGAGAGAGAGAGAGAGAGAGAGAGAGAGAGAGAGAGAGAGAGAGAGAGAGAGAGAGAGAGAGAGAGAGAGAGAGAGAGAGAGAGAGAGAGAGAGAGAGAGAGAGAGAGAGAGAGAGAGAGAGAGAGAGAGAGAGAGAGAGAGAGAGAGAGAGAGAGAGAGAGAGAGAGAGAGAGAGAGAGAGAGAGAGAGCGAGGCCTCGTCTCGCGAATGAGCGGATTCGAGGATTGCAATATATAACCGCGAGCGGGGGTGAGAAAGCGCGAGATGCGGGGAAGCCTCGCGGGTGTATAAATGTTTTATGAGAACGCGTTACAATCCACGCCTGGCTCTCATAAATGCATGTATATACACGCATACAGGGTGTCTGTAAAGTCGCCCAGAAGCTTTTCGCTGTAGACAGGTCTAAACATTTTTATAAGGGGCTGTCCATATATCACGTCATCGATTTTTGGTCATTTTTGGCGATCCCTAGTGGGTAGAGAATGCTGAATATATCAAAAACACGTACCATTCATTGGGCGTTCTAATGTCAAAAGGAATATCGTCTATCTCCAATATGCCATTCATTGAACAAAAATCGACAATCCACCAGCGCAGTATTGGGCAAAATTTAATTGCTAGGGTAACTAAAGATTATTCATTTCAATTAATTAATTGTTAATCACGACTATAACAACTAACAATTTATTAATTATAATAGTGAAAACTCGCGATTAACGATTTATTGTTAATTGTGACTTTCTACAATTAGAAACTAATCAATTTTCAATGTTTTAAATGTATTTTATTAAAAACTAACAATTAAAACTGATTATTGTATAGGGCGCGGAGTGGTGTCAGAAAAAATGTCGGGCAAACACATCGCGCGGCTTGCAACTGTTGGCAGTTTATGTTTACGGTTTTAATAGTTTTATTCGATATAGTCGAAAGAAACAGGAACAACACAAATGAAATAATACAATAATTAATATTATAAAGAGCAATGTTTGCTACCAACCCAAACAAACCCAAAGAGTAGTATTGAATTGTATTAATGAAGCAATATCTAAATCTTTTTTATCTGACATTTGTACAGTTAAATAGGGTAATTGTTAGTTTTAATGTTTCTTAGAACAATCAAAAAAGTTAATTGCAATTGTTTCAATTGTCAGTTGCAATCACCATAGATTAATTCAAATAAATTAACTGCCACATGCAATTAATAGTGTAATTGCAATTAAATCAAATGTAATTACTTTTTTCGTCAATTAATGAACTGATTGATAATTTTATTAATTAACGCCCAACACTGCACCAGAGTAAGTTATTCGTTCGAAAGAATAATTCTCCTCGCCAAGTAATAATTAAAAACTATCAACGTGATATTTCGGGTCACTTCGCTGCGATCCTATCACTTAAGGTACAACGAGCAATCTCAACCTTCAAGGCTATGTATCGCACGCTCCGACGACTTCGAAATTTTTAATCTCCATTTCGATCAAACGATATAATCAATCGAGATTTATGGTGTACATGCGATATTGTGACAGAAAGAGCCTGACGGGCGACATTTTTCCAAATTTTGAAAAGAACTTTACAGATTGTAGTAACCATAGGATGAATTGCGAATTACCAGCTGATGCACTGAGTTCATACAATTTTAATATCGTTAGGCTTTCGACAGTGAAGAAAAAACACATTTTGAGCGTTGTTTCAACTGATTTTATGGAAAAATGACGGAGATATTGGGGTTTAGACTTTTTTTAACATTAAAGTTGCAAAATTGTACCAACGAAGCTGAAAATATTATCCACAATCCTGAAAATCTAGTGCATCAGTTTTCCCACTGCCGGCGATCCTGCACGATGAACGTGTACAAATATATCCGAATCACATACGAAATTGCAGCAACCGTGGCCTATTGGTTCTCTGTTCTATGCTGTAATGTGCATAGGCAAACGGTTGCTGTGACATCTGGCGGTAGTTTGCGGCGACGCGTCACCAAAAACTACGAATTCTGCAATTCTGTCGTGACCGCGTCGAAATTTCGCCACGTGTGCTACATGGTCTTAAGACCGAATGACACCTCATCGCGGTCGGTATGGTAGAACAATTATAGATACCCAAAAACCTCTGTAACGGTTCTTATGATCCCGTCGAAACTTGAGAAAAATGTGAGGGGCAGACAGCTGTTCGTCTATCTATTTGACGTCGTTTGGCAAAGTTTCGACGGGATCTGAAGAGCCGTTTCAGAGATTTTTGGGTATCTATAATTGTTCTACCATACCGACCGCGATGAGGTGTCATTCCGTCTTAAGTTGATCGGCGTGCCATAATTAATTAATCTTTTATTGATATCGTATCGGAGAAAATAATGGATGAATGAAAATAATGGATGTATAAAGCTCGTACGTGACTTTCAGAACACCCTGTATATACGGATACGTGGGATATGTATATCGGGGATCAAGGTTTTCTAAATTCAGCACCTTTTTGTCGCGCGTCCGTATATGTTGCCCCGGGCGTTTCAATTTGCGTAAGTGGAAACCGAGCGAACTGATATATACATATATCAATTCGCACACATATATAGCCACGCACATATTCATATACAGGGTGTCCCTCTTATCTCTGCCACCCGAAATAACTCGGTAATTATCGACATCACAAAAAAATGTTCCAGACAAAAATTGTACGGTGTGAAGGGGGCCACCAAATGCGACCATTTTTTTTTATTTCGGTGTAAGCGCTGACGCACAGTGAAGGTCACCTCCACTTTTTCAAATGGAACGGTACATTGTTTTTTCTACCATCTTATGGAGCACCTCATGCCGCATAAAAACCATTAGGGGTCAAAGTCGTTCAAGGTCATTCATGGTCAGTATCGATGATACAAATCTAAATATCTCGGATCACTACTAAATATTTGGTAGTGATCCGAGATATTTAGATTTGTATTTCATTTTAATAGGTGACCTTGAATGACCTTGAACGACTTTGACCCCCTGATGTTTTTTATGCGACTTAAGGTGTTCCACAAGATGGTTGAAATAAAATATACCATTCCATTTAAAAAAGTGGAGTTGATCTTCACGTAGCTTCAGCGCCTCCACCGATAAAAAAAATAGGGTGGTCCAGTATGACGGCCTTCTCGAACACTGAAACTTTTGTCTGAAACATTTTTGGATATGATCAATAGTTTGAGTGCTACTGCTCTGTAACACTTTATGTGCCCCACCCTGTATACATCAGTTCGCACACATGAATAGACACACACATATGCAGACCAGAAGTACGTGAAAAACTGAATAAAAAATACGCTTCCAAATATCAGTCGATGAGAAGAGAGAACATGCACAGGAATAAGTAAAACGTACAATGTTTCGTTTGTTTTGGTCCCGATCGATAAATATTCATTGTCTCTAGTTATTTTGAGAAATTGAATAGTTCAACATCGAATATGCATGCCCATTGTTCCAGCCGATTGTCTCTGTTGTAAAAACACGTTCAATTTTTTGTCTTACTTTCACGAAAGAAACGAATATTCGATAGAAATTGTAACGCACCAGATAATTCTTACGTTATCCGACGGATGACTATTTTTTACCCAAACATAAGTATAGTGTTTTATAATCTCAAAGAATAAAAAATAAAACTACAACCGCTTTTGAAAGGGAATCAAATAGCATTTGCATCAACTTCAAGATGAATCAAATTGATTCCCTCCAAATCATTAGCCTGAATTTATCAATATGTATTTTATCAAAGGAGTTCGCACCAAACTTTTTACGATCGCATTCTCTTTACTCGTATCAAATTTATTCCTACTCACACTAATTATTCATTCATTTATAGGTTAGGCTAGATTGCAAGGGCATCTGTCTTGCCCTGTTGGTCCCAAGGCGAAGTGAACGAAGATCGTTTTCTCCGAGGCGACATAGAACGACTCGGAAAGAAGAAAGCTCTCATTTCGCGCTTTTTTACGCGCAGGGAAGGTGAGACACTTGTTTTTGTCCGAAATATTAATGTTCTTGGAGAACAGTGTTCAATGAGGTTTTTACCGACTGAGCACCTTCGCATCTACACAAGGTACTCAGTTTTTCCGGTCATTTTTGGACCCCATAACTTCTGTTGGATTGGCAACCTCGTCAAAACCGACCCAGGCTATCTTTCGGAAAAAGCAACAAATTTTAAAGGTGGATTCCGAACCATTGGCTTGCATAAAAAGCATTTGGGAAAGTCGATGAATACTGGCTGGGATCGAACCCAAAACCTTTAGAATGCCCGTCCAGAGCGCAAGCGACTAGCCGAGTACTCGCATGTGTGTGTGTGTGTGTGTGTGTGCGCGTGTGTGTGTGTGTGTGTTATAATATATAGGAAATAAAATATATAGATGCATGGTTTTTTTCCCTGTAAGTACACTTCATCCCATCCCATTGTCCGCTCTCTGCATTTTTACTCTTCACTCTCTGCAAAATTTCGTAATAAAAGTGGGAAAAAGCTTTGGCCAAGGCTCGTATATTGCATAGAGGACGTACACCGCACTATGGTTATACACATGGAGTATATAGATATGCAGTAAATCAATTAACGAGTGCATCGTACAGTCTTCGATACATAAAATATCGGAAGAGTCTATACACAGAGGTCGCTTGTGTGGGCGCGTACATCGCAAGTGAGAGGAAGAGAGAATGAGGGCGAGAGAAAAAGAGAGAGAGAGAGAGAGAGAGAGAGAGAGAGAGAGAGAGCCACTATTGATTCACTTGAAAAGGGCCTAGATGTCATATGTGTACACATGAACAATATTTATGTTGGTGTGTGTCTAAAGGCATAGATAGCCGGAATGTCATTCGACGGACAAGGCGGCAATCGATGCAGAAGAATTTGACACAATTATTTTTATTTCGTCTACTCCGCTCTGTTCAATATTTTCCTTCTATTCACCCTTTCGTTCCATTGTCGTTCGAGAATTCAGGTCGCAAATTGTAATTGCTCATTACTTAATTTTAGATTAATCAACGTACATCGAAAAAGAACGAAAAGATGTTTGTACGGACGCATTTTGTGATCACGGAGCGACCATTTTTTTTCTTCTTTTCAGCGCATCACGGAGAAGTGTTATTCGGCTGAAATAGTCGACCGAATTTTCCTCAGCCAGTGGAAATATCTCCGAGTATTGCACAGATACTTTATTTCCTGATTGTGACTACTCACCTCATCATGATCTTTGCGGTCTCAACGGCTTTGCATCAAGTTCTAATTGGATTCTCATACTAACCGTGTATATTTCTTGGGTAAGGGAGGGCAGGGAGTTTATACAGCTGCCATTTGCACACGCACCTTTAGCACGGTGACCGGAGAAACGGAAATTGCTCGGAGTGGAAACGGTGGACGATCTTCGTGTTAGCTTTTTATATTCGCATCGACGGGTTTCATCCATCCCACGGAGAGAATGAGAGACAGAGGAGGGCAAGGAAGCCGGATAAAAAACAAAATGAAGTGCTTAATGGCTAAAGTTTCTTGCGAGAAAATTGGGTCAGGTGAAATTCTCATCTCGAAAAACAAACTTTGATTTTCACCTAACTTCCTTCCTTCATATCGCCCATAATGTTTGGCCTTCAGAATTAATTTTGAAAAAATGCACGGTAATGCTGCGAAGTAAATTTTTTTATTACGATGACTGTGAAGATGATAATCATTCGAGACCGGTGTTGTTCGCGAAATGATGCACTGACAGAAAAATTCTATTGATATGAACTAATCGTGTCTATTTGCTTTTTGTTTATTGGAATTAACTAGATTTTTGGTGGAATCAAATTGTTCCTATTGCATTCCATTATTGAAATTATTTACTTTAAATATAGTTATTTATTCAAATAAAGATATATTCAATATCGTCCAATAACTAAATATGTTATTTAATCCTTATGAATCTGTTATTCGGTTTCGTCTGATCAAAAACAATTTAATTTAATCCACTAGATGGGTCTGTTTGATTTTTTTTTAATTTAAATTAAATAGAATTTTCGTACCATTTTTCTATTTGATTAAATGGTCTGTCTTTATTGCAACACACATATCAAAGAGGTGTAGGGATAGAGAGGGTGGAGAGAGAGGAATTATATATATATATATATGTATATATATATATATGTATATAGGTTATGTTAGAAAAATATACAGCATCCTATTCGATCAATCTCTCAAATTATCACAATAATATTAACTAATTGATATAGTTTATGTGACACAGCGAATCATTATAGGAATTCATTCGGTCTCTTACCTATATCTGCGACTAAGATTATACAAACACTCGGTAGCATTGATTCTAGATTCGGTTCCTATATAGGTGAAATATTTTCTTCGATATAAATCATCTCAAAAGAAAGGGAATGACGAATTACGATACAAAACCGTTGTCATAGAACTCTCAATTGAGTATTTAATTTTATTTCGGATTGATGAAATATTTTATGCATATAGTACACTTAGATTTACAGTGTACATTGTAAGCAATTAAAGATTTAGTTGAATCGAATCTTTATTTATTCAATTTGAATATATTCAATATTTTAAAAGAATAGCTGAAACAAATTAAAAAAATATATTTGAAACAAATAAGATCGTATTAGGCCGTGAGCCAAGGAAAAAACCTATTTGATTTAAATAGATCATATTTAAATTAAATATTTTTTTTGCAGAGTGGCCGGTACATGGAAAACAAATTACGGGCGCAAAGGTATACTGCAAATGGAATAAAGAAAGTTTCTTCGACACTAATAGTACAGTTGTGCTGTATATTGGAATCAGAAAAAATTAGAAGGCTAGTTTTTTGACAGGTGATTTTGCAGGTGCCACGGGTTTTAAAACCAAGTTTGCCTAAAAATAGGGGTGTAGGGTTTTTTTAGGGGTTGGGGGTGGATTAATTCGAAACTACAATCCCCACGAGGTCGGCGCCGGGAGACAAAATGTTCAGAAAAATCCGGGTTTTATTTTTATCCATAGCGCCGAAGTCGTGAAAGTTCATTTTGGGGGTGAAAAAGTGGGGTGAAATTTTGAAAAATCAGTTTTCATTCGATAACTCTTTAGGACAAATTCATACGATTTTTGTTCAAATGGAAACGTTGTAGCCCTTGAAAAGACGCGTCGATCGAGTATTCGATCGACCCTCTCCAATAATATCTTCACCCCCAAAAGAATTGCTGAAGAATTAACAAAAAAATTGTTTATTGAATAACTCAAAAACCATGAATTTTTCGGGGATGGTTCAAATGTCCGAAATGTAGAGAATAATTTTCTCTATATTTTCGTTCCTATGGACAACCCTCGAATTTTGCATTTTCGAACCCCTCTCAGGGGTTGCAAATTCAAAATGAAATTCTGGGAAAACTATTGACCGAAACTAGAGATACGAGTTTGGCGCTTTGGACAAAAATGTAGCTGAGGGTTCAAGCTACAAATTCTTCCACGGCGGCGAATTCGTGCAGTCAATAGTTTTCCCAGAATTTCATTTTGAATGTTCAACCCCCGAGAGGGGTTGGAAAATCAAAATTCAAGGGTGGTCCATAGCAACGAAAATATGGAAAAAATTATTCTCTATATTTCGTACATTTGAACGATACCCAAAAAACGGATTGTTTTTGAGTTATTCAATAAACAATTTTTTGTTTGTTTTTTAACCATTTTTTTGGGGGTGAAGACATTATCGGAGAGTAATGATCAAATACTCGATCGACGCGTCTTTTCAAGGGCTACAACGTTTCCATTTGAACAAAAAGTGTGCGATTTTTCTTTTAAGAGTTATTGAATTAAAACTGATTTTTCACAATTTCACCCCTCTTTTTCACCCCCAAAATAAACTTCCACAACTTCGGCGCTGTGGACAAAACTAAAGCCCGGATTTTTCTGAACATTTTGTCTCACGGCACCGACCTCGTAGAGGTTGTATTTTGGCATTAATCCACCTCCTTCTCCTTTCATCCCCTAAAAAAGAACCCCACACGCCGATTTTTAGGCAAACTTGGATTTAGCACCCGCAGCACCTACAAAAACACCTGTCAAAAAACTAGCCGCCTTCTAATTTTCTCCGATTCCGGGCTTTTTCAGCGACAGCACGACTGTACTATAACGAAACTTCTTGTATTCAAATTACGAAATATGATATTTTTATAACTGCGACAATAATGAATCGTGTATCTTTTTAGTGTGTTTCTTAAGGTGTTCCTTTAACGAACCCGAATATTTAACAATTAACTGATTTTCGTCTATAATCAAGTAAAAATACATCCCAATATACTCGTGACATTTTAAATCAAGTTACCGAACTTTCAAAGAAATATTACGACTCTAAAAATCGTCTCATTTATACAGAGCTTTATGGAGATGACACGCTGACCACATTTTAATCTAATAATTTATACACTAAATCACTCTAGATGCCGGATATAAACTTTTCACGCGTCTATAAAAGGTTAAAGATTCTGGAATGACAATAAAAACAGGGGGTCACCGATTGTTTAAAGAAACTATTAATGATAAAACTTAGAAAAATGTGACTAGCAGAATAATTTTAGTACCCACGGTTGTTCAGAGGAAATGTAAAAATTTCTACATTTAGTAAATTTGCCCGAAACTTTTTATTCCAGTTTATCGTTGTATATAATAATTGATTGCGCCGTATTTTTATTAAGCGTTTCTATAGTTTACCAATTATTTGGGAGGGCCCTCCTTATGCTCCCACAAGATACGGCCCTCCGCAAAAGAAATATCTTAAATTTCCGCCGCTTTCAATGTACGCGATGAGTGCTTAATTCAGTCGCTAATTGCTAAAGGGTGTCTCCAAATGACCTGATATTTTAAATAGCGCGCCGTTTTTTTGTTGCGAACAAAGAGTACTAATCTTTGACAACTGGCATGAGGAAGTATTGAGGTTACAGTCACGGAGAATTACACGATATCGAGCAACGAATAGAAATTGTGAAAATTGCCTACAAAAATGGTGAAAATTTTGCAGAGACGGTTCGAGAAGTCCGCACATCGTGTTAGGGGCCGTCCATAAATTACGTTATTTTAAAATACGGGGGGGGTTTTGTCTGCGGATGACGGTAAATGATGGATGAGGGGGGGGGGGGGGGGGGGGGCGTTTCGAAATTGACGTCATTCTTGTGATACCAGTTACTTCAAAATGTACAATAGTATATTGTACAACTAGAGTGGTTTCCCCGCATGAGTGATGAAAAATATTTTGCAAGTACCTAATGGTATTAATTATTGAACTCATTATTTATTTATTTATTACATAAGGTTTGTCTACATTATATTCGAGAACTTCAAATAACAGCGTATCTATGAAAATAGTTCGATCGAGCCAAAATGAATATGGGGAGGATACGGAGATATTACCTGTGATCCAGGATTTGCAAGAATGGGTGAAAACTCCGTGGGAGCTATCCAAAGAAAACTAAAGAATAAGGAAGAATAATATTATTATATTAATGAAAATTGCCAAAGCACAAAATAATAAAAGATGATTCTATAACAAAATGTGGGAGCTATCCAAAGAAAACTAAAGAATAGGGAAGAATAATATTATTATATTAATAAACATTGCCAAAGTACAAAATAATAAAAGATGATTCTATAACAAAATGTTTTAATGTTACCCAATTTTTCTCAAATCCGCAAATGTTTTAATTTTGCCAAACTGGTAATGACGTCAATTTTGCAAGAGGGGGGGGGGGGTCATTAGGAAATGACGATAGGATGATTGTGGGGGGGGGGGTCATTAGGAAATGACGATAGGATGATTGTGGGGGGGGGGGGGGGGGGTCGAAAATCAGCAAAAATTGATGACGTAATATATGGACGGCCCCTTATCTCGCTTCGCGGCGATGTGAGTTGGCCACCAAGATCGTGCGATTCAACGCCATTGGACTTCTTTCTTTGGGGTTTTCTGACAGAAAAAGTGTATGCCAAATCCACAGACCATTCCGGAGTCAAAAAAGCAATTGGACGTGCTGTGAACGAAATTAGTCCGCATTTATGCCAAAATGTTATAGAACATTTCGTCAAAAGAGTGAACGTTTGCAAACAGGGACGAGGCGGCCATTTATCGGATATTGAGTTCCACACATAACCCGAGTGGAAAATGTAACTCGTCACCGCCGAGCGACAAGCTAGTAAAGTAATGTTTCGAATCGCCATTAGCTAGCCGTTTTAGCTGTTGACTATCCAGCCTTGTAACGATTTGGTCCTCTAGTGACTGAATATAAAAAACTATATGGTGACTAGATAGAAAGAAATATCTCACGGCTGTATAATATTTCCGACCCAGCCATGACCTAGTTTTTTCAGCTAGTGACTGGGAACAAAAAAATCGGTGGAGGTTGGATAAAAAAAACTTGCGGCTATATATATATATTTTTTTTCGTGATTTCTTTTGCACATTATTTACATCATTGGGCCTTGTACATCATTGGACCGTTTTACGATATTCTTCGTTGTTAATTAATTATGGTTATGCTATTTGCGCTGTAAATATATTAATGGTTCAATTTTAAATGATCTCAGACAAACGCTTACGCCGTAACGTGGTTTCGATCCCGTGACCTCTGGGTGATGAGTTGTGACGTTGTCCACTGAGTCAGTTCTACTTGTGTAATTTCTGAATTTTCGTATCGTCTACATATGTCACACTACACAATGTTAGATTATTGAAAAATTGGTGGATTAACAAATGTAAATAACATTATCGGATCAATGGCTCAATTGCATTCGCATTGAGAGCGATAATCGCATAGAATTACATAACCTTAAATTGTATTTGTCCGATCATTTATTCCGGCTAGTGCGGCCGCAGTTGGCAAGTGGTGGCTAGGTAATGGCGAGATTCCTACTTGAGGATATTTGCATTCGCAACGCCATCTGTAACTGAAGTTGCTGAGCCAGCCGTGAGCCAATCGCTGGATGGAACTACACGTAGTCACATAACCACACTTTGTAATTTATGACCAAGATCGGCTGGGCAGTGACTAGCCAAGGGGTGCATAGCCGCAGTTAGCTAGTGTTGGCTAGGTCATGGCGTCATGCCCACTTGAGAATTTGTTTCTTTTGCAAAGCCATCTAACACTCGAATTAGCCACCCGGCCATGAGTCATTCGCTCGATGGAACTACACGTAGTCACATAACCTCACTGTGTCATTTGTGACAAAGATCAGCTGGGCAGTGACTAGACAAGGGCTGGATAACAAAACATTCACAATATTACTAGCTCATAGCGAGCCAACCATTGGCCAGTTCGTATGAGCTCAATTGGGTGAGCCAGTTACTAGGTTGTAACTCAGACAGACTAGCACAATTTCGACTCGGAAACCACCATGTTTGTACCTTACATGAAAATAAAAATATTCCCACTTTTTAAATTAATAAATAAAAATATCAGGTCATTTTGAGATACCATATATAAAATTCTAACAAATGCGGAGCATTTTAATGTGCGCGGCGATTGATAAGGTTCGAAGTTGAATTTTTAATCGAATTTTCAACGAGAATGTTCGAGGGTCGTTGGCAGTGACGTTGATATTGGCTGGAACAACGACTGTGTGTGCATACATGTAAACGTACCCACACAAATATGGATAAAGATGATTGTGAAAGCAGAGGACTTCGAGGACCGTCCGCAAAAGAGTCGAATGTTTTGATAGCCACCATTTAATAGGTAAAACGGGTTCGGAAAATACCTGATTCCCGTATATATAGTTGCAATCGATCGACTGCGATTAAAGACCCACAGCATATTTCTCGGTGACTTACCGGATATTGAGAGCTCGTCCGGATTCCCAGAGGGATGCTCACGTGAATAGCATGAAATTGAGGCAATTTCTATTTTATACGTATCGGGCTACTGGTAATCCGACGTACTCCTTCTAAGACGTGGCAGTGGAGGTGACAAGCAATGAATTTACCCCTGACACGCCGGAACGAAAAGTTAATAGTTTTCGAGCTATACAGATTAACCATTTTTCATTTAAAACAAATTAGACCAGATGGCTTAAAAATTGTAGTACAAAAAAGCAATTTCCGTTTTTTTACTTTTTCAATTACCAATATTCTTAACATGGTAATAATTAGTGGAAAAATAAAAGTGTAGGAACATGGGGGGTCGTACACGAATTCCCCTATTTTCACCCCCCCCCCCCCCCCCCCCCCACGCACCAGGACCGTAACGCCAGGCCGCACCCGGTTACGGAACGGGTGCTTTGTGCAATTTTCTTTTCATTGTCCCATCGATACCTTGATGAAAGGTTATCTGCAAATAAAAAGTATACATTTTATCGATATCTATCGTTATGCGTAGCCGTTTTTTAAATTTTGGCTTTGTACAAAATGGCAACGGTTTGAACATTTTTTTCTATTTGCAAGGACCTTTCTTGTATTCAAGTAGTCTTCAAAAATAGTAATTTTCAAGATTGCAAAAAGATCGGCCACATACGACCTTAGTCATTGCGATTAAAAAAATTAAAAAGAAAAAAATTGAAAATTGTTTAATAAGTTTATGAGTATTCGTTGGGACAAGATCGAAAAAAGTTGTTTCGAGAAAAAAGCGACAAAGTTTTCGTTCCGTTTTTTAAAATATAAAGTTATGTTTTTTATAGAATATTGATACTTGCATTAAAATATCTAGTCCCGGGCGATATGACGTTTTTTCATGTTCATTATATTTCACAAAATAATAAGACCCTGCACTTCGTCTATTGTAAACGATGCAACACCTATAGGCACTGAGGGTCCTAACCGGTCGTGCTACCTGTTCTCACTAAAGTGACTGTAACTCCGTCAATTTTTGGACCTTTAGCTTACAATGTTTGAAGATATGTACTTCCAGTAATTGTAAAGAAAAAAAAATTGTTTTCCAAATTTTGCTTGGGGAAAGTGGGAAAGGAGGAAAGCTACTGTGCAAATTTTAGCACAGTGACTTTCCTCCTTAACTGACATTTCGTATCGAAAGCTGTCAACTTTCCGCGATAAAATTGGCAATAAATGAATAGAATCTAAACATATTTTGATGTAGCTTTTCCACCGGACGAATGGGGAAAACAGGAAAGTTGGATGATGTTTTTAAAATTTACTTTTACCAAATGTGCTCTAAATTTTTCTATAAAAAATAAAATACTGAAATATCTCGAAACCGGTCGAGTTTTTCTCCAGATCTACAGTTCCAGGCGAACATTTTTCGCTCACCACATCCACTGTTAGCTTGTGGAAGGAATACATCGAAATTATATCACTCCAGAACAAATCGACAAATGGATCGATCTTCGGCCTTCACGACTTGATCTGCATTTTTTACGGTGACATCACGATCCTCGGAAGCGTGTAATTTTTTTCGACTTTTTTTTAGTTATCAGGTTTCGCGCCACGCGGTCTTTCCTAAATATTCCGAATTGGAAAGTGGGATAAGTGATGCTAGAAAATTCACGAAAGGTCATGAAACATAAGGAATAAAATGAAAGACATAAAAAGGAAAGAGCTTAGAGTTATACCGTTTTATATCTACGGATTGCAAGTGGAAACGGCGAATTGTACGAAGGAAGAGAAAGGAAGACATAGAGGAGGATTTATTTAAACGACGTACGTTACCGCGAGATTGCGAACAATCGCTGACGGAAAAAGATTGAAGGTTCGCAGGCCGTGCGGGGGGAACAACGTGTGTGTGTATAATTGAAAGGATACGTGAGTACTCGCGCGATGAGGTATACACGAGGCGATCGCTTATATTGAAAAAAGAAGAGGAAGAAATAGGAGGAGAAAAAACAATAGTGAAAGAAAATAAAACTGGTCCGCCAGAAATAGAATTGATCGATCGCACTCTCTCTATCCCCCTTTGTGAATAGAGCACGTATCGCGAAAATTCCCCGGATAATAATGGTATACACGTAGAGATTAAGCGAGAGGGAACAAAAATAACAACAGCCCAAGCATGGACGAAAGGGTGTAGCGATTGCGACGCGCGTGATCCATTCGGGGATTGGAGCTTTTGCTGAAATACGTCCGTTGTATCAACGAGGTGAAAATAGAAGACAATAGGAGGGAGGGAGGGAGAAAGAGAGGGAGAGAGAGAGACAGAGAGAGAGAGCTCTATAAAATATCGAGAGAAAAAAGCACCGAATTTTGTTCAACGTTTAATTCTGTATTTTTGCTGTTTTTTAAAGGGTTACCCCCACTTGCGATTTTGAAAAAATCGATTTTTTTTTTATTGTATTTTTTTGAAGTATAAGTATCTGAGAATATGTCCTGAAAATTTCAAGTCGATCCGAACAAAATTGACTGAGATATGAGCGTTGAAAGAGAAGAATCCGTTCTGTAAACGACCAGAAATTGAAACTTTAAACGCGTTTTTCTCAAAATGGCATTTCTGAAGTCGGTGACCAAGATTACTCGAACACTAATGAACCGATCTTCTTGAAATTTTGCAGGCTTATTTAATACGTAAAAATGTAGTCTTTAATCGTTCGATTTTTTTTCCAAAAAAAAATGGCCGTTTTATAGCCAAAAAACGGCCGTTTTTTTTTCGTTAAAATCGAACCATTAACTTTGACTGTCCGCCATTTTGTGAAAAATGAATATTTTTTGAAATCCTTCGATTAAAGACTAGTTTATACTTATATTTGACTAGATCCATCCGCATTTTTTTTCAGATGATCCACTTCGCCGCAATGTTGGTCACCGCAAACCGTGTATATAAAAACATTATTTCATTGACGGCCATTTGCCACTAAACAATGTAATATTTTTCAATAAAAAAATTACTGAAAGTTCTTCAAGATGTGTTCTTTAAGATGGTATATTGATCGATTAAAAAAGTTTTGTAGTTTTCTTTTAAAAAAATCATGAAAAAGGCCTTTTTTTGCGCTACAAGGGGGGGTAACGCCTTAAACTGTTTTTCTTCAGTTTACTTATTTTTATCCATTAGAAGAGGAATAGGCACTACGCAAACCATTCCCATAAGTATATTGCTTGCGATTTTTATTATTTTTGCGTTAATGTCCCTGTGAGAAGGCTGAGAGGGGCTGTGAAGAGACGACGTGCGATGATACGAGTGGTGTCGATTAAGGCATTAGGCCACAGTAACGGGTATAAAATCATGTGCGAATTAAACAATTTTTTTCCGCATGATAAAGTGATTCACTCATAAAATTAATTACATATCTATTTAGTATGAATATCAAGCTGTTAGAAAATAAATATATTTTTTTTTCGATCTACAAAATGACCGACTACTAATATTTTATTTTGTTATCTTTTTTAGGCGCTCCGTGGCGTGACATTTAGCATCCACCACTTTTTACCTAGAACAAAAAACAAAAATTCTCGTCAATCTATGAGTAATCTACATGAGCAAATAATTGTAATACTGAACTAATACTTAATTACTGTGACAAGATTTGCCCATTCATCTGTTGTCATTGAACCCTCCATAACTCAACAACGCAGAAATGAAAAAATAGTTGATTCTATAATAGGTTTACTGATTTAAAAAACAGGTATTATTTAGTTTTTGAAAAATTTAATCAGGCGACTGGTTATGTAGCAATAAAGGATGTGGCGGACACGTCGTAACATTCCGTTATGTTGCATGGAATGTTTCAAACCAGTTGGTTTGCTTGTTGTAGCGACGCCACATTTTTCACACACCGTTTGGCGTTTTGGTCCTTTATTATTTATTTTCGCAAAACGTTACGCCCACTTGAATCTTGCAATCTCGCGACAAGTGAACTTCGAACGAATTTTTATCCAACTCACGCCACCTAGTTTGGCTGAATTGCCCCAAAACCATGGAATGGTTTGTAGCCGTCGTGTGACATTGATTTAAAAAAGGATTAAATGTCAATATGGAATTTCGTCAGGACTTAGATGGTTCGTTACAGAACTGTAACACGGTGGTTTGAGAATGGGGCTGAAGTTTGCATCGTTGGAACGCAACGAAAGTTCCTTCCAATGTCTCATTTTTATTATTATCCAAAGTTAAATTACGCAACTTTGTGCCAGATCGCTAAATAAAAATCCTAAAACGTGTTTGCGTCATTTCAGTAGTTCAACTCTGCCAAAGAAAAATTATGAAAGTGAAAAAAAATTATTTTCGTTGCATTCCAACGATGCAAACTTCAGCGCCATGGTTTGAGAGTTATAAATCAGTATTTTACAAGCACCGATATTTATCAAAATTGACATAAACCTCAATATGATGTAACATTTGTTTCAACAGCGTCGAAATATGGCAAATCAAAGTTCGTCCCGTTACAAAACGTTTTCCTTATTTCTCCTCCGAAACTAATTAGTTTGGAGTAATCGCAGTAATTTGACTTTAATGTGTACGCTGAATGTGATATTTTCAGAAATTATTTCGGATTTTTAAAGTAATTCTATCGCAAGGCTTCAATCCATAGGATTTTCATTTTTCGAGCTTCACTAAATATATTGATAATCGTCTCTGTAAAATTTCAGAGTCGGTTATCGAGCTAATTACAGAGAAAAAAAATAAAAATTGCGTATTTTTGTAAAGGAATACCGAGACGGCATACAAAAACCCAATTTCCGGTTGCTACAAAAGTGTATATAATAGTGAGAATCGGTCAGATTCTTAAAAATAATCAGATTTACATACGTGACACTTGTAGTAATCCAATGCCCTCAGAAAAAATTACGCTTGTTGACCTAATTTTTATGTAATATCAAGTTTACTTTGAACTTCCGGTATTGGATTTATTACCACTTGCTACGATAAAGAGACGTGACAGCAAGGCAACAGCTGACTGTAGTCCTAACCTCATCTCACTTATTCGTATTTCCACACGTATTTCATTTGTAACCGACATATTTCCTCGTTAAAAAATTTCCACGCTTTTTGCCAGTCGTGGCCCGAATACAATGCTTTATATTTCCCGCACCTAACATTGTTTTGACAGATCGACGTTGAAAAGCATGGAGGTTAAACTCGCCTGGTTGAGTAAGAAGAGACGGAGATAGAACCAATGTTGCCAAATATCAAACCTAGAAATACTGCGCGAATCGTTGGATTTTATGATTTTTTCTAATTACATTCTTTTTCTAATTAATTTTCTAATTTTTCTAATTGCATGATTTTTCTAATTTCTAATTTTATGATTTTTCTAATTCCATGTGAACATTCATTAAACAGTTTACACATGGAAAATTTTAGTTATTACAAACAATTTTTTCTGTATATGTTAAAAATATAAATTGTACAAGTCTCAAGTATGATATGGTATATGACTAGTGTGAAACGATAGGATTACCTTAAGCCAAAGGATTACACGAATAGAATGGCAGGGAGGTGGATATTCTGCCCTGACAGACAGACGGCCATGACAAAATTACTAGTGGTTGCAGGACCATAAAAACATAACAGGGAAGCATCAGTTTAAATAACGGGAGGTTTAAATAGTCAACGTACAGTAGGAAAAATCTGGTGCTTTATCACTTTTGCCATACATTGCTGAGACCATCTTTTTATATCAGAAATTATTTTATTGGCCCGTGCGTCGAGAAGACTAACAGCAATTTTCCCCTGAAAATTTGCAACGACGAGTACGGTTTCGCACGGCTGTCCCGTGAATTTGCTTTTTACAACGCACGAGGCAACGATACGCGCATTGCAACATCGCAAGGTTGCCATATACTATGTATATATATATGGATCGTAAAGTTTGCGCAGCCGGCTACGAAATAAAAGTTACATGCAATAACTTTACACGTAGGCTTGGTTCCGCGTTCTCCATGTAACCCAAACAACCATGTATACATACGCGTACATGTATATACACCAGTGCATACGGCCCATCACTATTTCAACTAATTCTCCGTGAGTGACCGTTGCATACATTGCCTAGATGAATAATAAAGATGAAAGGTAAAAGACTTGTGGAACGAGTGAGCGAAAACTTTTTAGGCCCCTCGTGTGTGAGCTCGTGAAAAGTTATAACCTCGCAATTGCAATATTGTTACCACCTTTATTTGCTCGTAGCCTATTTCAATCGGTTTGTACCGGATGTACGGTTTATTTGATTAATTTTTTCCCAATGTTTCTTTGCATATCATTTTGGACCTTGCGACCCTGTACCTGATTACTGCCTGAACACGAGTACGATTTTTATTGCAATTGGCTACATATTATTTATAACCCTCAAAGCGGTTGATAAATTATAAATTTCACCATAAATAAAATCACTAGAGGCTAATTTAGATAAAAATTGACGTCAGGGTGGCCTCACAAATGTGAAGAAAAAAAATCAAACGCATTTTTTCTCAAAACGGAATTTTTCGTGTTATGACAGTTTTTAGTGGATGAGATGTATGGGAAGAACGGAATATCCCAAAAATTTCTAAGCGGCCGCGGACGCGTCTGCTCCAATCTTGTTACAATTTTTTTTCTCGTTTGTATTCGTTATCAACGACTAACAGGGTGGATGACAGGAAACAATCGTGTCGACAGAGGAACAAAAAGCAGTAGTGATTGCACGCGAACCGGTCGCGGACTCAGTTCTCCTGCAACAAAAAAAGGAGAGACTGGTGGCAGGAATGGGGAATTGAAATGGTAGAGGTAAAAAATTAAACGCGTGTACGCCTGAGACGCGAAAAATGTAAAGTGGGAATAGAAAAAAGCTGGGTAACACGAGCGGGGAATGCAGGCTGACTCTTGAAATGCTCACCACATTCTCATTATATTACCGCAGCTTTTTCTCGCTCTAGTTGGAAGTTCCTGGGTCACGAAATAAAAGAGGGAATGAGAGACAGAGCAAAAAAGACAGACAGAGAGAGAGAGAGAGAGAGAGGGGTGAATATCTGAGCTTACTAAAGATTACGTGTAGGAAAGAGAAATGCGGAGAGAGTTGAAAAAAGTTTGCGAAGCAAGAAAAGGTGAAATTCGAAAAGCTAAGGGCGAGAAAAGAGAGAGACGGACAATAGACAGAGATGGACGAATAGACAGAGATGTCAGCAATAATTCTAAAAAATGCCAGTATATCAGCAACAATTTTCAAAAATGGTTTCGTTATCATTCCCGTAATACCGGCAGGAATTAGAAAGATCTGATTCAATCTTTTTGTTTTTAAATCTACCACTCATCGTTCAATCTGCTCGTACTTATAGTAGAAAAACATATTTTTTTTCCTTTTAGTACTACGATGAATCGAAAAAAAAACTTCAGTAAACAAGGTTAATACCTGTTTAAATCAGTAGAGGCAGAATAAAATGGAAAGAGATGAGTGACAGATTAATTGATTGATCGGTTAATAATATTTGTTATGCCCAAGTAAACTCTCGGGCAGATGTAAAGATATAATATATATATATATGTCTTTATGAACTGACACTGGCGGATAGGTGGTCGGGGTACTGACGCTACTTCGAGTTAAGCAGCATTGTGCGTGGCCAATACTTATTATACTTTGGTGTAGAAACTCAAGTTAAACCCTGTGCACCAGAGATTCAGAAGAATATAGGGCCGTCTATCCGAGTACGGGTTTTCCACAGTTTCCCCGTACCCTAGGCAAATGCCGTATAGTGTAGCTTAAGACGGCTGTGGACGCAACGAAAGTTAGGTTAGATTAGCGAAGTTCGGGTAGGGGGTGATCGGAAGGGGTTCAATTGGGAAGGGTTATACGTAAAAACCCGCAAAGGTTTAAGTAAGAACTCAGGAACTGATTGAGACCTAAAGAAAAAATGAAATGAAAAACTTTGTATATCAACAGGAATTCAAAGAAATGAAAATCGGATATAAAATGAAATTAAACCATATAAGATGAGATAAGATAGAAAATAAAATATAGCTAATATAAAAATATAAAAAAAGAAATAAAACAGCAAGTTGAAAGACAAAGTAAAGCTTGATAAAAACAAAAATGACATTAGAAACCTAAGATCAACTTAAGGGGCAGTGTGACACTTTTGAAAAATTTATTTTTTTGTTGCCTTTTTCGACAGTTTATACTTTTAAGAAGATCAGCATGATTTATATAATTTATATCAATATCATTTTATCTTGCAAAAATCGATAATTAAATCTTTAAAACGCTTTTTTCTCGAAATCAGATTTTTCAAATTTGCTGACATTGTAACTCAAAGAGCAATCATCCGATTGACTTGCAATTTGAACTGAGTACTCTTGAATATATTTACTCTACAATGACGTAGGATATTGTTGATTGGATGAAAATTGACGATTTGGCATTGAAAAAAACGACCATTTTATGGGCAAGAAAACAGACTTTTTTCATAACTACGCAATTTTGTTAGATTTTGATATTTTTAAAAAATCTGACGTCATTGTACAGAAAATACTTTCCAGTTTAACATTTTTTCCTTTTTCAGTTTCAGCTACTCAATCGGCCGGAATCATGTCAGCAGTTGAGGAACTTTTTTTTGGCGCATCCAAAGGCAGCCCTGAGTCGCTTCGATCTAAATATTTTTCTATGAAAAAATTACACAATATAGGTAAAATATAGCCAAATATATTCTTAATTTTCCGAAATATTTAATTGAGTACTTTTCTTCCAAAAAAATCCCGAAAATCACCCAAATTTTTAGCGTTCACACTGGTATAGCCCCTTAATAAACTTAACAAAATAAGATGCGAAGAAAAAAAAATAAAAAAAAACTCACGCATGTTGGTAAAAAATGTCTAATGATATGAGAATACGAGATAGAGAAGAAAATGCAATTACTTCCAATGTCCGGGTGTGAAGTAAAGAAAAGAAACGGAGAGACTAGGGAAACCAAGCAAATGGAGAAATGGCGCTAGCGTTCATCAAACACAAAGTGACCGAACTCATATCAGTAAAAAAAAAGGTCTCCAGTATATGAATGTGAGTAGTCGGCAAATTAAAAAATAATACTATTGATACGGCCTAGCTTGCTGTGTGGCCATAACAATCACACTCTAGTGAGTAAGCATACAATTCAGTTTTGAAAATTGTGAGGGAAGGAGCACTTGCTACACGTCCGCGTAGCGAATGCCGCAGAGGGCAAGTTGAAATACTGATTAACTTTTGATACAGCGACATCCCGTGCGGTGGAATAGTGAACGTAGGCCGTAGCGATCTTTCTGACGCACACACTTGACGACAAAACAATAACAACTGGCGTATAATTTCGCAAAATGACAGTTGAGTCAGCATCTGGATCTGTAGTGTGTGAATTAGACCCGAAATTTAATAAAAAGCGACCAACAGTCTCAGCGTTAATAGTGGAAAATAAAAAATTGGTATCACGACAGGAGATCTAAATGCTCAAAAGTAACGATGAAATGTCATAACAAACGAGTTTGTTAGACAACGAAGAGACCGAGACGCAGAAAGAATTTAACTCATCAGCAGAGAAGTTAAGTGTGGAAGATGACATCAGTTTAACGAGCACCAATGTTTTTAATTCTTTCCAGAGTAGCTGAATCCTTCATTGAGCTCGATCTGGACTATTGATAGGCAGATTTAGCTTCCCTGATGTCAAGAGTGAAAGAATCCCTCAAGAATCTGTATTGCGCAAAGTCCAGTAGACTGTTCGTACGTTTAGCAGAACGATAAAAACCATCTCGTATGCGTATTCGATGCTTGAGACCAGCAGTGAGTCATAGTGCCAATGGGAACGTCTGCCAGGGAGCATGAGCATCCATAGCACATATTAAGACTCCTAAAACATCAGGCAGTTTTATTTCGAAGTTTTGAACCGCACCTGTCTGATCAGCGATCCTTAAAGTCCTAAGCAGTGACCTAACAGGACTATGTATTGTAACCGTTTGGATCGAAGAAGACGGTATCTCTTTGCGTGAGAAGTGTTGAGTTACATTCAACTTGATCGAAGGAATAAGCGATCCCCAAAAGGTCATGACCGTTGATGAACGAAGACGCCGATTTGGAAAAAAAATAGAGAGAGAGAACAGGAGGGAAGGAAGGAGGGCTGAGGGAGAGAACAACGTAACTATCGCAAATAGCTACCTCCCCATACAATATATCTCATAGCAATTAAAAGCCCACGTAGGAGCTGTTGGCCTGATAAAAAAGGGCACCTACTGACTCGTTTTCAGATACCCGGAATATGCGTTCGGAAAAACTGAAGGTGCACCTGAATTATCTCTCGACAAGGGTTGAGACGGTACAAGGGCGGGAGCGAGGGAGAAACAGACCAGAAGAAAGGTGAGGATACAGGGTTAAAAAAGGAACTCTGCGTTATTTTCCACAGGGTGAACACAGGCGGCACTGCTTTCCCATTTTCAACCATATTCACTCTCGGGTGAACCGGTTTTGGGGAGCTCAGTACCACTCGAAGTGCTCGCTCAGGCGACCTTTCAAACTCTGGTTTGTGAACCTTAATGGTGGCAGCCATTAATATTCGTGGTTTACGACCAGTCTCTTTCGTGGTTCTCGTCACGGCTGTTTTTTTGAGCTCCTGGACTGCACCACAGCTTTTTTACGACTTCAACCCTGTTTACGTACCACCGCGAATGCAGACCGTCGAGAAAGCTCTCTCTGTCCTGTATCTATTTCTACATATACAGGGTGTCCCTCTTATCTCTGCCATCCGAAATAGCTCGGTAATTATCGACTTAAAAAAAAATATTCCAGAATAAAGTTATACAGTCCGAAGGGGTCATCAAATGCGACCAAAAGTGGAGGTGACCTCGACTGTGCGTCAGCGCCTCCACAGCATTAAAGAAAATTGGTCGCATTTGATGACCCCCCACCCACTGTACAACTTTATTCTGGAACATTTTTTTTGACGTCGATAATTACCGAGCTATATCGGGTGGCAGAGATAAGAGGGACACCCTGTTTATACACACACACACACACACATACCCGAATTTCTCTCTTTTTTTTAAGTTTTAGATGAAAACTTTACCTACATTTTCGCGTGTACTCGATGATTTTTATCGAGTTGAATCCGCAGAGGGGATTATGAGGAAATATGAGGATTTACTTCAAATGGGCCAATTTCGATCGATCTATTGTGACGTTTTTTCCATTGCGAGTATAGAATGTTCGATGAGTATTTACGGAACTAACGCATCATTACGTGGCTGTTACAACGTTACACGCTTCCCATTGTATTTATCTACAGGCGTACACGAGGAAGGAAATAAATAGGATAGCACGACAGAATGATCGATGGCTCCTGTGGGGCCATGTCTTGTTCCCTGAGGTGTGAGTGACGTCGACACGAAGAAAAAAAACGCCGGGTATACGTAGATACTTCCCATTTGCATGTCGCCGGTACACACGGAAAATAGTGCGAGGAGCGGGAGTGGGACAGGACACACAAAAAGGTACACATGCCATATAGAGTACGAAGACTACAAACTACTGTTGGCGTTCGGAAATCGAAAATAAGTTTCGCTCGTATGATGTGTAAAAAATACATCATTTTGCATATTGATAGAACGAAGTTCGAGGGAATCTACAATTCATAACCCTACCGGGTTTTTATCAGATGTTATGTTTATGCAGTATAAAACAAGGTTTAAGGGAAACTAGTGTTTAGATGTGCCCACTTTTAACCTCTGCATAGGATTAGAAAAAAAACAGTTTAAGAAAAGTTGCACACGGCCTTCCACCTTTATAAACTATTTAAACTTGAAAAGTTTACAAATGGGGGAGGCCAAGCAGACATTTGCTTGTGAAAGTGCGAAAGGGTACAACAAGTCACATAGGAAATAAAAAATATAACGATCTTGATAGAAATTCTTCTTATATGCAATGTGTACACTTTCGAGATTTTACGATCCGATGCCATTTTACTCATAGTCTAAACCTGTCACTTTCAGCTCCTCTTTTTCTGACGCACTGCTGTATCGCAATTGGGGGTATAGGGAAAATATGGAAACTATGTGCCGATACAAGCAGCTATATTTTACTGACTGACAATGAGTATCATTTGTGTAATCGTCGGAAACTCGGTGAGAGTGTCACTCGCTCGGTAGTCAAGTATTGGCCCAGAGTCACTTTGCTTAACATGGGTGATCGCTGTCGCAGCGAGATTATTGCGAACAGTTCACTACTGTTGGTCCTCTTGATGGCGTTATAATCTCAATGATAACAATAATGTGTCACTGAACCATCGTATCTGGTAACCCTAGTCTTGTCTCGTACATATATAATGAGGGCCAAAATCTCATCAAGAAACTGGATGCGAAAACTCGACGATAATGGGCGTTGTAAAAGTTCCCAAGTACAAATTATGCGTGTGCACAGACAGGAAGGGGGGAGGTATAGCCAGAAATAGTACACCACACGCGATATAGAGCGACGGGGGTAAGCTTGAACTGGACAAAGTTAAGGGACGAATTAAGCCGCGAGCGCGCGCCTGGTGATTCCGTTAAAATTGCAAATGAAGTCCTGAATATGCTGATCGATCTGATAAATATGTTAATGTGGGTTCCGGCATGGCGAGGAACACGTGGGCGCGAGAGAGAAGGCAACAAAAGTGTGGCACCCGCGATGACGGCAATGTGTCCACGGTTAACGTAATTACTCTGGTAACCCGAAGTTGAGACGCTTCAGCGCCAAAAGAGTTTCGCGATCACGTCGCGGCAGAGTGAAATACAGATTGCTCACGTCTGCAGTCACTATTATTTGTAGTGCATCTTTTTTGTCGTTCAAAACTGATTCGTGTTCCAATTTCGACTGTGATCAGAGTACCTCGATTGAAATGAACGTGCATGGCAAAGATTTATACCGCGGTCAAGAGAATCTTGAATTTCAGAACAGCAAAACAAAATCAGTTTTTTGTGCAACAGTATTTACTCGAGAACGTATGGAAATCTAACCAAAATGCTATCCCGGCGATGAAGTTCGTATGCATTATGATTTCGTTCCTTCTAAGTCTGTGTGCAAAATACCACTCGTTCAAGGATCATAACACTTTTAATTTTCATAGGGTGGGGATCCAAATATCGAAGGACCAAATATAGATCGAGAAATATTTCGAAACGAAAGAATTATGAACTCTCAAAATAACGAAGGTTTAATTATCCGAAATGTTATGTTTCGATCGAAGAAAAAATCGAATGACTATAAAGCAAAGCATCATTTATTCGAGAGCTCATTTATCTGAAAACGTATATTCAGATCGTTTGCAATTTGAGACATACAAATATAGATTGGAACAATCTATAACATCCATATCTCCGAAACAGAAAAAACCGAGTATGTAATATTCGTAATACCGCCTATAGCAAAAAGCAATATATCGAGACGCAAAATATCGATGGTCCGAAATGGGGAATGCCAAAATGTCGAACATGGTGTGGATGCCGCCCGGCCGACCGCTAACGCTATCTGCCTCGATCACAAGTTTTCGCCATCCGGGCCATTCGACATTTTGACCCTTCGCTATTTTCACCACTCGACTTTTTGGCCGTTCGATTTAATGCTTTCTGTTTTTTGACCCGTCGCTATATTTACAATTCGAAGATTCGTCTTCTCGAATTATTTGGTGTTATTTATATAAGCAATTCGATATTATGTCTCTCAATATTTTTTAAATCGGTTTTTGTTTTTCGCTATATTTCAACTTTCAGATATTCGTATTCGGAATTTTTATTTACGACTATATAAACCCTCCGAACATTGATCTATCTATATTCAAACATTCGACATTTTTTAATTCGATATTTCAGCCCATCCGAATATTGATCCATCGATATTTCGACTCCCACCCTTTTCATAGTAGGAAATCCGGGGCCTGGTCTCATACTATGCCCGAAGTGGAAAACGTAACTTATCACCGCCGAGCCATAAGGAATTAAAGTGATGTTTCGAATCGCCATTAGCTAGCCGTCTTAGCGATTGACTACCCAGCCTTGTAACGCTTTGGTCCTCTAGTGACTTGATAGAAAAAATTAGATGGTGACTTAATAGAAAGAAATATCGCACGGCTGTATTATATTTCTGACCTAGCCATGACCTAGCTTTTCAGCTAGCTAGTGGGAACAAAAAAATAGGTGGCGATTAGATGTTTAAAAAATTGCGGCTATATATTTATAGTTTCCTGATTTTTTGCACATTACTTACATCATTGGACCCTTTTACAATATTCTTCGTTATTCATTAATTAGGGTTATGATATTTGCGCTGTAAATATATTAATGGTTCAATTTTAAATTATCTCAAATAAACGCTTACGCCGAAACGTGGTTTCGAACCCGGGACCTCTGGGTGATGAGTTGTGACTTTGTCCACTGAGCCAGTTCTACTTCTTTAATTTTTGAATTTTCTTATCGTCTACATATGTTACACTACACAATGTCAGATTATTAAAAAATGGGTGGATTAACAAATGTAAATAACATTATCGGATCAATGATTCAATTGCGTTCGCATTGAGAGCGATAATCGCATAGAACTTATATAACCTTAAATTGTATTTGTCCGATCATTCATTCCGGCTAGTGCGGCCGCAGTTGGGAAGTGTTGGCTAGGTCATCGCGAGATACCGACTTGAGGATTTTATTCATTCGCAACGCCATCTGTAACTCAAATTGTTTAGCCAGCCATGAGCTAGTCGCTCGATGGAACTACACGTATTCACATAACTACACTTTATCATTTGTGACCAAGATCGGCAGGGCAGTGACTAGCCGAGGGGTGCATTGCCGCAGTTAGCAGGCTAGGTCATGGCGAGATACCTACTTGAGAATTTTTGCATTCGCAACGCCATCTGTAACTCAAGTCGCGTAGCCAGCCAGGAGCCAATCGCTCGATAGTGCTACACGTAGTCACAACCACACTTCATCATTCGAGACCAAGCTCGGCTGGGCAGTGACTAGCCAAGGGGTGCACTGCCGCAGTTAGCTGGCTAGGTCATGAAGAGATACCTACTTGAGAATTTTTGCATTCGCAACGCCATCTATAACTCAAGTTGCTTGGCCAGCCATGAGCCATTCGCTCGATGGAACTTCATGTAGTTACATAACCACACTTTGTAATTTGTAGACAAGATCAGCTGGGCAGTGACTAGTCAAGGGGCGCATAGCCGCATTTAGCAAGTGTTGTCTAGGTCATGGCGCCATGCCGACTTGGGAATTTTTTTCTTTTGCAAAGCCATCTAAAACTCGATTTAGCTAGCCAGCCATGAGTCATTCGCTCGATGGAACTACACGTAGTCACATAACCTCACTTTGTCATTTGTGACCAAGATTAACTGGGCAGTGACTAGACAAGAGCTGGATAACAAAACATTCACAATATTACTAGCTCATAGCGAGCCAACCATTGGTCAGTTCGTATGAGCTCAATTGGACGAGCCAGTTACTAGGTCGTAACTCAGACAGGCTAGAACAATTTCTACTTGGGGCCACTTACGACTGACTAATTTATTGGATAATTGCTTTGAATACCGATGTTTTTTTATTTGTTTTTGAGCGCTTTTTTTGTACAAACTTGTCAGATTATATTGATCAAAGTGTACTTTTCTTCGGATATTACTACTTCCTCCCACCACTTTAGCAAAAATTGCACCTCACGTCGGAAGAATGCCGTGTCGTTTCGCGCGATACACTCGTCTACACATTTTTGGACTTCCTCGTCATCACGAAAATTTGTATCTTCTAAGGCGTGTTGCATCGACGGGAACAAGTGATAATGACTTCGGAAAAAGTCCGGAGAATATGCAGCCGAGCAATGACGCGCAGCAGAATCGCCATTCGCCGATTTGATGCTACTGATGGCCTTGCTTAAATTAAATTATCATTCAAACGCTCTAGCTGCTGTTGATACCGTTCAGCAGTGACCGTTTCTTTAGGTTGAAACTGAAGGAGCGCATGAAGCACTACCCCTTCCATATCCCAAGAGATACACAGAGTGGCTTTCTGACCATGAATATTCCGTGTTCGCGTCGATACTGATGATTGCCCAAGATCGACCCATCATTTTTTACCTTTAGAGTTGCCGAAATGAATACATTTTTCATCCCCAGTCATGGTACGCTAAAAGAAACTTTATCTCTGTGCGTCAAAAGCAAAGAAATGGTGATGTTTAGTCAATTCACAATGCCGTTCTCACTTAGCTTGTATGTCAGATATTTCCCTCCTTTCTGTATCTTTCCCATAGCATGCAAGCGTAGGAATACTGTTGGCTTGTCAACATACAGCTGTTTAGCCAATTCTCTAAGTGTTTAAGAGAAGTGTTCATCCAGAAAACTTTACATCTCGGCATCTGCAATTTTTTTCGTTTGCCCTCGTCGTTACTAGTCATGAGGGTCACAACTCCTACATTTAAATCGCCAAAACCGACTTCTGCACATAGTTTCGGATGCTGCGGACTCACCATAAGTCTGTGTAAGCAATCGGCGAGTTCCAGCTGCACTTTTTTCAAATCGAAGGAGTGACGAAGTACACATCGGAAAAACAGCTTGTTACAGTCCACTTGCTCGTTCGAGACACGTGTGTCAACTAAATATGGCATCTTTTGGATAGAAGTTAACAACACAAGGCGACCCTTCAAGGTGACATTAGCGACATCTGACCGTAATAAAAGAACACCTACGGCCGAACAGTGGGTTTCAATGCAACCAATACGTGTGGGACATATATTTTTGAATCGCTAATTTAGACTGCTGTTCCCCAGAACTGTTTTTGCCATACATCCATCAAATTTGAACAAAAACAGCTTTACAGACATCAGCTTCGATCAATGTTTTTAGATGCGACTCAATTGAGCCGAGAAATCTTGCTGAATGACCCACTAGTGAAAGCATTTACCCAAATGCACAGTCCAACAAATTACATTTGCCGCTAATACAAAGAGATTGAAATAATTGCGAATTAGTTAATTGAATGAAGATGAAGGGTTGTTTTTCTGCTGCGAATAATCTTTCCTCGACATTGTTATATTGCGCAAATGCAAGAAGAGAAGAATACATATATATGAGAGAGAATTCACTGGGGTTTTGTTTCATGACCTACGCATTATCTCATGGGGTCTAGAGTAAACGTTGTTATCCGAGACAGCAGGGAGAGAGAGAGAGAGAGAGAGAGAGAGAGAGAGAGAGAGAGAGAGAGAGAGAGAGAGAGAGAGAGAGAGAGAGAGAGAGAGAGGTAAGGGTACTGAGAGACCATTTAACTCATGTTATCTCTCCATCGGAAGTGTATACAGCTTTGTATATAGAGCGGGACGGCAAGATCCATCTGATGGAAGGGCGTAACCAGAAAAAGTACACGAGGCTTTTGAGAATAGCCAACTTTCTTAGCCATCGTGTTCGCATTTTGAGCATGACCCTTAAAATGGGGTATAACTCACAAGTTGTCTGGAGCCAGCGGGCGCAATATCGTTTATAGTTTTATGGTTTCGAAATCCCCCACGGGACTGAACTCGCTCGCTTCCTCCAGTTTGCTTGTAGTGCTACTTTATAATGTACAGCAAAACTAGAAAAAGGAAAGATAGAGCGAGAGAGAGAGAGAGAGAGAGAGAGAGAGAGAGAATGGAGGAACAGGTATGGAATTCTGCAGATTCTGCTACCAATACCAAGAATAATCTATGTGCGCAGTATATATATGCGGAACTGAGGAATTCCATGTGGACATTCCCAATGGCCGACTATTATCAATGTGATTCACTGTTATGTTTCTCGAGTGTCAACGGCTCTTAGGATTGACTCGTACTGTTAGGGGTTCATCAATAAATCACCTTCTTCCCTGCTTACTGTATCCATCTCATATATACATGCAAAAGTTATTTTGAAGTCCTACTGCTCTGAGAAACGTTAAAACATCCGGACGTGTCAATAGCCAACAATTCATGAATGTCATGAATTTGAAATGTCCTTTCCCTCCATATATACACGCATTAATTTTCAACGAATAACCCTATTTGAAATTTGGAGAGCAGAAACTACCGCGTCGTCGTTTTGTATTTTTCTATACCGAAAGGCCCTGTATATTTCGTTTCCCACGTTCCTGAATGTAGCCTGTTCCTTTGGCTCTATCGAATCTTGCGATGTACTTGCCACGTGCAGCGAGGTAAGCGATGTGATACAAGACTTACGGCTTACCGACTGTGGGGACGGAGAAGGAAGAGCGAGAGGAAGAAAGAAAAAGCGTGAATGTACAGACGACGTAGGATTTATCGGAAAAGCGTCCCCGCAAGTGTACATACACATGAAAAACATTTTTGTACCGAGCAAAAGCTCCACAAAAAATATTTCTCCGGCGGAATCCGTCTGTCGGAAAAAAAATTTGTTTCAATCATGCACGACCGATGCGAAGAAAAGTCGTGGAAACAGAACTTCCTCGAGGCGGGGAAAAATTGCTGCTGTGAGTGATGCGATTATATTTAACGATCACAAGGTTGTATAACCTCGTCTTTCATCCCTTCGAATTGGCGAACTGCGACTACGAATATGAGGTAGCAGCGAGTTAATTTTCCGGTGCAGCGGCGCTTAACCGTGTGTGACAGAAGTGTATTAGGATATTGGTGTATGAGCCGAAGAACCCAAGGTATAAGGAGAGTCCCAAGCAAATGGAGGGAAACTGACTCGGAGACCCCGAGAAGGATAGTTCCGGTTGACTCAACCACCCAAAGAAATCCTCATCTCGATTATCCGTATCAGCTCTATCTACATATTTATTGGGAACGGCTATTTTGAGAAAGCCATCTTCGAGGACAGTTCGGATAGAATACACCATGTGAACCACAATATCTTCAAAACCACCTTTCGATAAACGTAAGCACCCTTATATAAAGATTATCAAGGAGTATCCTGTTCCCTTATTAAAGGATTCTTAAAAAAAAAAAAAATGGAGGACTATAGTTAGAGCAGCCGAATTTGCTGACGTTGCATAGATATATAAAGGATTCCAATGATGTTTTCCCCATACATATATTACATCTGATGTAGGCACATTGATGTCGTGGAGCATACCCCTGTAGACCATTTACATGTATACGCAGGCTGCCCAGTCTGCAAGTACGTCGACTTTGACAGTACGCAGTACAAAGAAAAAGATCTACCACAAAAACGGAAATCTCGTTTATCGAAATACGCAGATATTTATCATTTCCTGAATGCTTTTTTATCTTAAAGTTCCAGACTGCAATTCGTCCATTCGTATTTCTCTGAGGTGAATCATTTTTCTTTTAGACGTAGAAAGTGTGTGTGCGAAGTTGGCAGGCTATTAAGGAGGGAAAGACGGGCAGACAGAGAGAGAGAGAGAGGGAGAGAGAGAGAGAGAGAGAAAGAGAGAGAGAGAGAGAGGAAGTATTCGTGCTAATGCTTTAGCACGCGGGACTTGGTCGTTTCGTTAGAAGCTCGAGCACATCCGAGTTTAATGGAAAGATTGATGGCCCAGTGAACAGCTCCGCCCTCAATTTTGATACCTCAAATCCCTTCAAAGCGCGCTCTCAGAATAGCACTCGCATTTGTTCTATTGTCTATAAGAGAGACTAGTAAATTGGAGCCAGAAAGTGTGCGGAAGGCACCGTCAGGTCGGTGTAACGATGTCGTGTAAGTATGATGACACCTCCACTCAGTCTCCAACAAATTGCGCTTGACGATCGAAGCTTGTAGACGGCTGCCACCCGCAATTGATCTTTTTTCGCTGGCGGATGGAAGGAACGGAAACTTCTATATCTTACCGAGCTTTCGCTAAACCATCCACGCGAAAACCTTGCACAGCATTTCCAGTGTACTCGTGTGGCTCCTACGTTGTATTTTTCGATAATAGTGGTTTCATTTTTTGGTTATAATAATGTCAGTTATGAAATGAAAATAAAACTTTTTGAATAAGATTGTTTCTAAGGTGTAACTATTTTGTGTACAATATTTTTTTGTACACTTGTATAATATGTATATTGTGCTTGGCTATTTTATAAATCATTTCATTTTTTCGTGCAATTGACTAATGAAAACAATATAATAAAATCATTGTTGAAATTGAAACAAATGATAATGATTTTTACGGTAATGCATCATTTTTGAGTAGGTAAAACAAACAGCAATGTTTTCGAGGGGACTTTTTATTGCTTGGCGTACTTTTGAAACTTTTTAAATATTTTTGACAGAGATTTCATTAATTTTTCTTTAAAGGAAAGGAATCCTTTTTTCCTTCAGCTTGAACCCAAAGAGTGGTGGATTTAAAAGATGTTTGAAGAAACTATACGTTTATAGTTTCAAATTTATATTTAGCAGGAAAAAATGCTCCAAGATATTTAAAGTCCAAGAACACCTAGGAAATGGCATTCACGCGATAAGTGAGATAATATTACCGTAATTAGATTTTTTATTTTTATTATTTTTATAACGATTCAATCTTTATTACTCTAATTAACCATGAACTCCAGTCAGGGAAGTGTATATTTCTTATGGGTAAGTTTGCATCGTCGCGACGCAACGACTTTTTCGATTAATTTGTTTTCAATTTTTTATTGTACCATGACTCGTTGCACATTGAGCTTCTAGTTGCTCGAAAGATATAGTAAAATACATTGAAAGGCTTTTCGAATACCGAAACCCACCCTTATCGGGGGGATGGAAGGTGGAAGGAGACGGTTTTGCATGGATCCGGATGCCGGGATATCGATTGGACCGTTAGATTAAAATTGGTCGTAACGAGGAAACATTGGACCTGAAAATGCATCTTCATATGCAGTATTCAATACAAAACTGTCTGTTAGTCACGAATGTTCCAAGCCCATACTCGTGCAACCATGTAGCCCAGGAGAGGATTTTGAAAAATATAAACGTGTCCGGGATCGAGAATTTTGGTTCGATTAAGTTCTACTTAGAAAGTTCGTAATCATCAGATTATTTTGCATCGACAAGGGTGTTGGGAACTCGATTAGACCTCTACATTCGAAATGGTCGTAATCGATAGAACACAAGACCTGAAAATTGCCTTTTTTAAATTTCTCGCCAGAATGGATTGCGCAGGCTCTTATTCTGTGCAAAACCGTTTGGTAGTTACGAATTTTCAAGTACCATTCTCGTCCAAGCCTTACTTACCCCGAAAGATTGATGTTTGCAAACATAAACGTGTCTCGGATCAAAAGTTCTGGTCCGGCCGAGTTTTAGCTGGAAAATTCATAATCAGCAGATTATTTTGCATTGACAAAAGTGTCGTGAACTCCATTGGACTGCTAGATTCGCATTGGTCGTAATCGATAGACCTGAAAATTGACCTTTTTTCATTTCTCGCTGAAATAAATTGCGCAGCCTCTTATTCTGTGCAAAATCATTTGGTAGTCACGTATTTTCAAGTGCCGTTCGCGTCCAGGCCTTGTTCAGTACAGGAGCTTTGGTCGGATCAAGTTTTACCTGGGAAATTTATAATCAGCGGATTATTTTGCACCGACAATTGTGTGGAGAACTCGACTGAACCACTAATTGCGAATTGGTCCTATTTTTCGGCTCCTCGATACTTTCAGATATACATTTTTAATTGCCTTCGAACAATATATGGATAATTCATATCTCTGGCTTTGCAAGTACCTGAGCTTATGAATTTCTCTTTACCTGTGTTTGATACAAGAGAGTTCCATGTTCTTAGTTTTCGGTGCTGTTTAGTGTAAAGTATTACATTATTTTATTGCCTCTGAACAATTTTTGGGTTGGCGGTAACCCAAGTAGATGCATATTTTTTGTTTGATTGATTCAAAATAAATTCAGATTTTGGCTCTTGCTACTCCCAATCTAAAAATGTCCCCCTGTTTATATTTGAGCAAGGAAAATTCGAATTGTTGGCCTCTCATCACCCAGAGCTGAAGATTTGTTGTTTTTTACGATCGATAAAACAAATTCATTGATTTGGCTTGGCGATGCTAAGGCATTTTTTCATTTGTTGTGCTTGATGCGAGGCGAATCAGTATTTTCAGCTCCTCGATACCTGCCGATTTACATTTTTCGTTGTCTCTGAACAATAAAAAGTTCATATCCTTGACTATTCAGTACCTGAAATGTATATTTTTCCTTACCCGTGTTCGATGCAAGAGAATTCCTTTTGTGGCATTTTAGTCGCTCCTGTGCAAAGTTTTCCATAGACGAACTCAATGTTCTGCTTGCCGTTCTATTCACAATTTCGAAGAAGTTTTTAAGTTGAATATTGCGACACGAAGAACCTTCGTCAAATTTATTTTTGACCCCAAAAAGGTCCGTTTATTTTACGTCTGCACTTATAAGCAATCCAACCATGTTTAGAGGTTAGAACTGTCAAAACTACTGTAAAACGTTATATATTGGGAGTACAAATAAGTCTCCGCCGTTTGACAAAAGATGGCCCCACCAGGAGGTTATGGTTGAAATTGTCAGATGTAAAACGTCATATCGTAAGGTTGGACATCTGGCAAGACCGTAACCTTGAAATATTAGCGGTTTTGTATCAGCATCGCATAATTTTTTGTGTGGGAAAATATCGAATGTCGAAAATGTGAAATTTCAGAACTATCGACTACTTAGGATTGGGAGATAATGGGTTTTAAAATTGCAACTTTTCACACTGCAGGGTCTGCCTTGAAATTTAGACAGAATAATTTTCCGTAAAAAACATTTGTCCCCTATAATAAGAAGACATATGGCAACACCGCATCGTTCCACGTGTCGAATGACGTGAGTCTGCACGGCATATTTAAAATAACACTGGAACACAAATTTTTATTTGGAAGTAATTTTTAATCGAACAAAGTTTTAAATTAGTTATGAATGAACCAACACTTTTATTTGTTAATGAAGATAACATAAACAATATAAAATATTAATACTTATAATGCAAATATTTTCTTATGACAATATTTTTAACTTGAAACTAAATATTGATCAATACTATTCTGCGGTGTTGCCATATGTCTTCTTATTAAGGGGGACAAATATTTTTCACGGAAAATTATTTTGTCTAAATTTCAACGCAGACCCTGCAGTATTCAAAGTTGCAATTTTGCAACCCATTATCTCCCAATCTAAATTGTCGACTGTTCTGAAATTTCACTCAAACATGCATAATGATATGAACAATGTCTGGTTGATATTTAAACAAAATCTATAAAAATGAAGATTGCGCGCTCGTACTACCTTAAGTGAGAGAAGTTGTCGTGAGTGGTTTCAAAAGTTTAAGAACGGTGAGTTTGACGTCGAAGACAAAGAACGTAGCGGAAGGCCGAAACGAAGACGTAGAATTGGAAGCATTATTGGAGGGACATTCGTGCCAAACGCAATAGTTCCCGCAAATGACGCTTATTCGGCTCAAACCTCGACATTTTCGCACGAAAAAAATTATATAATACTGATACAAAATCGCTAATATTTCGAGGTTATGGTCTTGCCAGATGTCCAACCTTACGATACGACGTTTTGCATCTGACGATTTCAACCATAACCTCCTGGTGGGGCCATCTTTTATCAAACGGTGGAGACTTATTTGTATTCCCAATGTGTATATATAGCAAGCAAGGCAGCAGTCAGCCATCGAGAAGTGCGAGAGACACCGAGCTATGCCCGGGCTGTGTCACGAGGCTGCGCAGAGCGAATCTCAAACGCTCCGCTCGGTGCGCCTGTTGAGAACCGGGGTTAATCAACTCTCAAAAGGGCGTACGTACAATGTTTACAATATGACCGAATGACTTTATTCGATTCGACAAACCCATGTGTTGAACAAAGGTCATAAACATGCTCGGAAATGTGCTCGGAAATGTGCTCGAAAATAATGAGATCTCAGAATTAAGTGGGCGGATCGAAAAATGACTTTAACAAAATTGATAGCAAAAAATCACATTATATTAGTAAAATGCCATTGATGCTGAAGTTTGCATCGTTGGAATGCAATGCATATTTTTTTTTACTGAATTTCGCAAATTTTCTTTGACAGATTTAAGCTATACGAATCCCGCGATCTTTTTTCGGGCTTCTTGTTTAGCGATCTGCAACTCCAATCTACAAAATATGATTATCGATACTCATAAACATAGGAAAGTCAAAAAAATATCGTTGCATTCCAATGGTGTAACCTTCAAGCCCATGAATGTCATTCCATTTTCGACTCAGTGATACGTTTTCAGGTGACGTCGATTCAAAGTTCAAAAATGACCAGTAAAAGGCTAACTTACTGTGACAGTGTTCGTCAGTTCGGCAGTGATGTCGATTTTTTTATAACGTACACTGAAAAAAAAGCAATTCTTCTGCAACCAAGCTCTTCTGTTCTCTGAATATCTACATTATCCTTCAAATAAAATTATATTCTATTGAAATCATTCTATATACAATCCGTAGATGTATTGGATGAAATATTTAAGCGGTTGCTACAAACATTTTCTATTTCGTACAAAAATATAATCAATAGAATTAATTATTTCTTTACTACACCGAAACGAATATGCCATGGGATGTAAGTTTTTCAATTTGTTTTAAAACTTACGTAAAAAGTTAGCATTAGAATGATCATTCACGATAATAGTGGAGAGAATATCAGATATCCAATGGAATATCCATGGAGAGAATATCAGATATCCAATGGAATATCCACGGAGAGAATATCAGATATCCAATGGAATATCCATGGAGAGAATATCAGACATCCAATGGAATCTCCATGGAGCGAATATCAGGTATCCAATGGAATATCCATGGAGAGAATATCAGATATCTAATGGAATATCCATGGAGAGAATATCAGATATTCAACTGATTCGAACAGATACTACACTTTGATCTTAGGCACGGGCCAAGAAGCGATACTCTTTAGAGTTTCTCCAGCGTTTAAGTAGATTTTCAGTTCGCGCTACGCTTACGAGAAACGAGCGCGCGTGCGGCTTCTAGCGGTTACTTCGAGAACTACGGATTTCCTCACACCTATAATTTCGGTGGCGCTCGGCTATGATTTGGTTGAATTTTTTCAACCAAATGTGCAAGAAATAAATTTTACGTTCGCATAATTTTTTAACGAATTCAGACGTTTGCTTAATATTTTTTAATCAAAATAAAATATTAATATTTTAACGAATAATGTACTTAAAAATCAATATCGGATATGGTGAGAACAATAAAATAACATATTTACTCAATAGAAATTTTATTTGAATCAAACGAGCGAAATTCAATTTTTCTTGTGTACTCGAATCAACAATATTTATGTTATGAATTGAAACGCTTTTTTCGTTTGTTGCAGAAAATGCATTCAAAACTATATAATTTATTTGCGATAATTTTTTAGATAGTTTCAATAATATATTGTTCTTGGCTAACAATATATCTTTTGAATGAAAAAAAAACTTTCAATTTTATCATGTTATTAAAGTGAATAGCGTTTTGATTGGACTAAGAAATCCGATTATTTACACTAACAATTCTACAATTGAATCAACGAAATTTCATTCAATAACACCAATGATATTGGATCAATGATTTTTTTTCTCAGTGTAGCGTTGAGGCGTTGCCGTTTCTCTTGATTCAATTGGAATGAAGATAATGATTCCACTCGTGTATACAAACGGATGTTGCTAAGTAAATTCCATTCCATAATGAAGTTCAATTTTACCGAAAGGTACTAAAAAAATTCAAAATTTATTCATGTGCGAATATTATTGCATTCCAAAAAAATAACTTGGAGTTTAAAAGATTTTTTTTCGAAATTTCCACATTCGTACTATTGTACGCGCCAAAAAGGTGATACAAACAGATCTACAACGTAATATTATGACTTAAAAATGTGAAATATCGTAAAAAAAAAGGTACTTGCCTTCAACGATTTGGCCTTTCTTAGCGAGGATCAGCGGAATTGCACCGGAGTTGCTCATTCTTTCTGTCCTTCTTCTAATTTATCTTCCACACTGTTATTGCGCGGTCTTTCGCGTATCACAAATTCGATTAGATTATTAATAACTGTTTTTTTTTATCAACGACAGGTGCTACGGTGTTATCATTATATTCGTAATTTTATATTATCAACGACACGAACAACGGTGGGCTGATGGATTCGTATCGGAGAGCTGTCGATTAGAGGGGTTCGTTCGACAAACACACGATCGATTTGTCCCTTGAATAGGTCTGCCCCCACGAATAGTACACCTTGTCAAAGGTTCTACTATTCGTGTGTGCTCTCTCAATGCAGAAACGGGTCAGTATCATTATCGGAGTCGAATTGCGCAAAAATTGGAGGATAGCGGGGAAAACCGAGGTTGACCGGAAATACAGCACATTAACCTTAACGTACTGTATTTCCGGTTAACCTCGGTCTCGCTTGCGGGAGGGCCAAAAATCGATGAGTTTTACATCAGAAACGTATCCGTCGAGGCTCGCAATCCTGAATTCTCCTGATAAATATATCACGAACATCGGTAAAACGAGCTGTATCCGGTTATCGAAAAGAAACTTCAAGAAAAAAAAAAACTTTCGTGCGTGTGCGTATGATTTTTACCGAGGCTTAAGGTTGTTATGGGGTCAAATCAACATGTTACCACCGGGCTGAATTTTTTTCTGGACCTTTATAATCTCTTTGCTGATCACCCAGTGCAGTTTGAATACGATCCACAGTACCGTTTTTTAGAAAAAAAATCGACCACTCGACGTATTTCGTGGGCTAATTAAATGACGCTTATGGAAAACTCCCAATCATGTTCCAGCACATTATTAGTATCTGCTAAGTGAATGTTACCACGGAGCTGAAAAATAGGTACGGTTCGACTAATTATCGGACGAACCCTTTGTACCGTGAAAATGAGGATTCACAGCACAGTTATAAAATGATTAATGTTTTTGATAGGGAATTTGTGCGAAAATCAAGCACACAAAATATCAGACTGTGTAATCATGGCAATGTCGCAGACGGCACAAATGCTACCTATCTTATCGGTATTCGGGAATTATGCCCGGGAACCTCAAACTACTCGGTCAGGATAATTAACGACGAATATTATTGGTACTTATTCTCTTAATTTGTAATAATTACTTGATATTAATTTGATAACTATGTTCAGAAATGATACATTTTTAGACATGTCTAGGCAAAGACAAAATAACGCGGATTTTTTTTCATACATAATTTTTTTTTAGAATATTGGGAAATTATTAAAGTGTTTGATTTCTTCGAGATTATAGACAGCCTTAGTACGCACTTTTTCTTTCCAGCGGAATTTTTTTTTACTCGGACCGATGTTAATTTTTGACAGCTCCTTGGGCCGATATTGAGGTTACGAACGGGGTGCATATGTCTCTAACTTCGCGACAGTTCTGCCAACCTGGGCATTATGATATACCACGATTTACGACGTTGCCAATTCGTTTCGCGCTAATTGAGCGAGAAAAAGTTATAGAAAATAATTATACAAAGTAATGAAAACACTGAATGTAATCACCGAATGTTCAAAAATGCATATTTTTACAAATAGATGTAGAAAAATAATTTGAAAACGCACGTTTAAGGGCGGGGTAAACTATTAAAAATTTTTTTTCATTTTTTTTTTAAATTTTGTAAATGAATGCATAATATATCAAGAATATTGTGTTAAAATTGTTATGCAATCGAGAAGTGTTCTCAAACTTATGTACAATGAGCGCTAACCGACCAAACTCTTCTGCGTTTTTCAAACCGTTTTTCTGAGACTAGTCATATTTGAAGTCCGTGTGCATGATGACTCAAAATCTACTGGACCAATCGCTTTGAAATTTTGCACAGTATTTCTTCACATCGTTCACCAGGTATTGTCGAGAGCTTTTTTGTTTTTTTTTTAATAATTACTAATTTTTCAACAACAAATGAGCCGATTTTTTTTAGCGAAAATCGGGTTTTTGGCTCCCAAGTGCTACGAAAAATCTAAAAATCGAAAAAAAAAATCCTCCTGTCATTACCTCGAGAAACATCTCCTTTAACAAATGCATTTTGATTTTTTTTGTTTCAGATGATTCTGTTGCGAGTTATGGTGCACACCGCAAACCAATTTTTTTTCGAGGCGCCTCCGGGGTTTAATTTTCACTCGCTCAATTTGGAATATTTTGCAGTGCAAATTTAGGAGAATGTTGTTCAAATGTTACTTAATTATATGTAAATTTTTCAATAAACGAACACTATTCGTTACGCCAAAAAAAATCTTAAAAACATGCCTTTTTTCGCCGAATTAACTTTACCCCGGCCTTAATACGACAATTATTTGAAAGCTGACAGTTGGTAGCAGCCAATCAGCTCCGTGTATAAGCATAGGGCGCTCCCCTCGTACTTCACCCCCGCCGGCTAAACCCCATAACAACCTTAACCGTCCCATCTCCCGAAAAAAAAACAAATTCCTCTAAATGTTTATTCCATTCACCCGTTGAATGACAACTGGATTCTCTTTGCTCCCAAATATGCAGGCCACCATAAAAAAGTACATACACGTGTATAACAAAAAAGCGCGTATGCATAACACGTTATCCGATTGTGACATTTAAATGTGTGATATAAATTTATGAATCGAACCCATCGCCTGATCAATGACTATTTACCTTTAGTTGACGCTAATTGCATTGCGAAGCGGGGATAATGCATTTATATTGTCCACCGAGTATATACGCGTCCGATGGAAAAGGAAGCTCTCCAATTCAAATTGCAGAGCTTGCACATATTTCCGGATGAAACGGATATACACATGTATTGGACGCGGTGCAAATTATGCAACTGAGCCCGGCCAAATTTCACTTCACGCGAGAGATCGTTCGCTTGCGTTCGAATAAATGTGGCTTCAATCAAGCCTAAAGAATATCTGTTGATCCGATAAAAACTATTTCTCACCTACACGTGTGAGAATTTATTCCATCAGAAATGCTCTTTCCCTCTCTCTTTTTTTTACCCTTTTCGTTTACAATAGACGACAAATTGAACACGCCCCGAATCGCAAATTGCTTGAACGGAGGATCACTTATTGTTCTCGTACGATATTTTTGCTCTGATCGCACCGACATGACCGTTCATCACACTTTTTTTTATATTCTCGCTCAGCGAACATCAAATTACACGGACGGGTGAGAAAAAGAAGAAATAGGTTGAGAGCAAACAAAACAACAACAACAACAAAAATGGTCATACAGATAACGAATAACTGGGATTCCCGGGGGATGTTCCGAGCCACCCTCGCGTAGCGCACGCTACAGGCGAGCTCGCATTTTCCCGGGATTCGGATACTATAGTATCGCATATCCGTTCTACGATATATACGTGTATGTGTGTGTTTCAACCCAAAAAGGGGGAACAGCGTCCAACGCGTATAGACTCCAGCAATGGCAACAACAATAGTACTATAAAAATAACATCAATGAATCGCATCATCTGTACCGCGAAGCCTCCACGAAAATAAAGCAAGCACTCTTGTAAATATCGAGTCCAATCAATTATTTCGTGCCGTACGAATTATCGAATGAAATAATATTGCCGATTACTTTTTTTCTTTCTCCTTCGCTATCCATGTCGCGATGTAGCGAAACGAGGGGGGGGGGGGGGGGGGGGCAAGGCAAAGAGGGCACGAGAGCAAGAAGAAAAGGCAAGTGACAGGTCGATGTAAGAGGTCACGAATTAACGATCCAACCTCCCTGCCCTAGCCCTGAGAGAATCGGGGAGAGATATACGAGGTTTGTTAAAAAAATAAGGTGACTTCCCAGGTAGGAAATCAAAAGGCTGACGATGGAAATAAGCTTGTGCGAGCCTTGTTTCACCGAGCCTAAGTGAGACAGACCTGGGCCAGGTTTCATTGCATCGTTTGGAGCAGCCTGGAACCAAGACTGGCTGCTTAGCCTAAACTCAGGGTTACTTCAAGCTTTATTCAGCCGGTGAATTTTAAGGCTAAAAAATCAAGGCTGGATGCAGGCTTTTTTCAGGCTGTAATAAAACAAAATAAGTTAAAATAATATATTTTCTGTATTTTTATGAAAAAAAATGTAGCAATAAATTTGTCGGGTGCAAAGGCACGAAAAACAAAAGCGAAGGAGGCAGCTCAGAACATTTAAACATATGGCCTTATCGATATTTATGAGGTACACAAAGAAGTTTTTTTCTCGTCACACACAGATTTCGTATATACTCACTCTCTGGAGTTTGCGTACACTCTGTATATTACGTGTCCCATAAACAACAAATAAAATAAAGTATTGTTTTTTTAAATATTTATAATTTTATAAATATTTTATTATAAATATTTTATAATAAATAATAAATATATATAATAAGTAAAATGAATTATTTATAAATTTATTAAATTTACCCCAATGTAGAATATAGAAAACTAAAAACAGACCTCATATAGCCTCGAGAAGAGTTTGGGATAAGCCTGGTCATAAATGCTCGTGAAGGCATCATTGAGGCTCGTTTTGAGCCTTGTTGTTTCGTCGTTTCAGGCTTAGTACAGGCTATTCTACCAGCCTTTGGTCAAGCCTGTGTTCACGAGCCTGAAACCGCGTTATCATTCAGAGGTTCAGCTAGGCCTCAAATCAGGCTGATGCTCAGCCTGAATTAAAAAATGTGAGCCTTGTTTCAGAGCTTGGCGAGCCCTTTTTTCATCGTCAATTCCTACCTGGGTTTTCAAATTTCGCGGGCTACGTACATTCGATTTTCGCTTTTTTTTGTTATGTTGGTACACATGTCCCCAACATGTGTTGACATTATCAGCCATTTTGCATATTTAGATTGTTTTTGACAGATATAAAGGTTAGACGTGTTTTGGTGTGATTGGCGATTTTGTGCTATCGATTTGTGGCAAAACAATTCATGGCTTTTGCATCACGATAATGCACTTGCTCACACGTCGTTGCTTGTTCGTGATTTTTTGACCAATAACAACAGCGTAATCATGCCTCAGCCACCGATTCACCGGACTTGGCCCCCTGCGACTTGTTTCTGTTTCCAAAACTGAGAAGACCCATGAAAGAACGAAGATTTGCCACGATTGAGGAGATAAAGATCACATCGGTGGGAGAGCTCAAGACCATACCAAAAAGCGCATATCAGAAGTTCTTCGAGGATTGGAAAAAGCACTGGCACAAGTGTATTATATCTGAGGGGGATTACTTTGAAGGAAACAAAATAGATAATGATGAACAAATAAATAGTTTTCGATAAAAATCAAGTCACCTTATTTTTTGAACAAACCTCGCTCTTCACCATGTAGAAGACACATCGATGACAGAACGAAAAAACACTTCATCATGTAGAAAACACATCGATGACAGCGTTCTAACACTATGAGGATAAAGAGAGTGAAAGAGAACGGAAGATGGTCAAATAAAGTGTGATGAAAAAAAAGGAAGAATGAAGAAAAACAATGAATCTCGACTCTTATTGTCGCCGTGGAGGGAGGCGACGAAACGAGAGACAATGTGAATCGGTGTTTGTCGGCGATCGATCAGAGCTCTCATCCTATGTGCTTTATGCGGAAAGGTGAGACTTGCAGACATTCGACTTTGGGGACTGTTATTTACCCAGAATCACCTATTTGTTTGAAAAAGTTTTGAGGACCGATTTCAAAACAGATTGGTTGCTATGATATTGGAGGTTGATTCGGTGCGATGTGATGAGAATAATTTTTTTCTGAATTCCATACGTTTCTCTCGGCAGGTTCAGACTACGAAAAAAACGCTCAACTATTTTTTGAGATGCTTATTTAGAATCCTATAATCTGAATTGGCAAAATAATACTTTGTATAATAATAATAAGTAAATAAAAATATGATAAAAATCTACAGAGATCACACCAAGTGCAACTATTTTATGGTATTGAAAATGTAATCAGACTTTTCGGCTGATTAAAAGCAGGTATATTTAAATAATGCAAGTTGACGTTTAGGATTTTTCAGAAAAATATTGATACATTGAGGTAATATAACTTTTAAATTAATAACAACATTAGAACTGGATGGAGAGAGGGCTTTTTTCATCCGATCACAGGCATCCGGCATGTCGCAGCTCCCCCCACTCTACTACACACAGTGGGAGTGGAGTGGGGGTAGCGTTAGTTTCGTGTGACATCCAGCTAACTCAGACCCCTTACTCAGCCTACCTCAACAAACATATACAGTTTTAACCCTTTGAAGCATACATTTTTCTCTACGTGCACGTTTTTTTTTGCACTTTCGTTATTGATGACACCCGCTACGTGAAAAATAAAAATTTAATAGGTATGTTTTAGTAGTTATTGAATATCTAGGAACCTTGAAACGCATTTACAACCGCCGTATGTAATTAAAAAACACTTTTGAATCGTCAAAATCTGAATTGAATTAGGTGTAACACCAGTGTTACACTATGCCACAAAGGGTACAATCATTTTTAACGCTAAAGGTTTCGTTGCATTCCAACGGTGCAAACTTCAACACCATTGGTAGCCAATATTATTGAGTTACCCCGAGTTCGACATTTTTTTCTATATAAATATGTATGTATAACAGATTTTGATTATTTTCGAAAATTCGGGCAGACACGTTGCATATGCAGGCCACTGTCTGTCAGAGTCAGTCAGTCGTAGTTCGTAGTTTTACATACGAATAAAACGAAGGTGAAAAACAAATAATTCCTTCGATCGACCCCGCAAAAACAATGATGCTAATTCATAAAAATTATAACTTTATTTCATTTATTTTGTTTTTCATGCCACCGATCCCTCTAAGAAATTCGTTTGCACGTCGATAAATATGTTTCATTGATCCTAGAAGCACTTTTTTTAAAAGCCAATTAACGAAGGCCATCGCATACTTTTATTTTTATTGTTTTTCAATTCAATAAAGCTACACCTGTAATTGCAGGGCACGCGAATCCTCAGAGGTAATTGCTGTCCATTTTTACGTGCTTGATTCAACATTGAATTGCCAGTATAGAAAGATGCAAAAGCGTGTGGGTATATGTATGCATTCCCGTGCTGCACCAAAGACACCACCGAACGATATTTGACGTTTTGTGTCGATGCAAAAAAGGATCCTTTGTGCGCGATATCATCAATATTTATAGAGCATTTTTTTCCCATTTTTTGTTTCTTTTTCTCCTTTTGGTATTGGTCTCCGACAGCAGCGGTCTCGGTTTTTACGGTACGGTGAGCGAGAGGAGTATCCATTCGATCGATATAAAACAAACGAAAATGGTGGTTGCCCCGGTGCAAAGAAAATTCCATTCTGCGTGTAAAATGTATTTCGAGATGGTGCCAATTTTGCAACCATTCGCACGAAAAATTACTGAACACGCGTTATTTATTGACATCAAATTCTATTAGGTGTACAACTTAGTTCGGTCCGTTTTCAAAAGATGGCTCTAGGTGCTATAAATGATTGACGGCAACAACTGATTTTTGCTGTATCGTGAAGTATCAACATCTCTTAACCAAATATCGTTTACAGACCTTTGAGTTTTGCGCATCAAGGCTAATTTTTACTGCGGTGAAAATGTCGAATTTCGTCCCAATTAAGCACCACCATTTGCGGGAAGTGTTGATTTTCTGTTTCAATTGGAAGATAAGTGCAGCTGAAGCCCACCGAATGCTGGTCAAACCATCACGGGAAACTTCTACAGGCAACAATTGATCCGTTTGAAACGAACTATAGCCGAAAAACGTCCAGACTATGCGACCAGACACGAGTTCATAATCTTTCAACATGACAACACTCGGCCTCGCGTTGCTATTGTGGTGAAAAACTATTTGGAAAATAGCGGGTGGGAAATTCTGGCTCACCCGCCTTTTAGCCCAGATCTTGCCCCTTCCGACTACCATTTGTTTCGATCGATGCGGAACGCTTTGACTGGAATACGCTTCATGTCACAACAGGGTATCAAAAATTGGCTCGATTCATTCTTGGCTTCAAAAAATGGACGCTTCGTCCGCGAAGGAATTCATAAATTACCAGAAAGATGGGGAGAAGTAGTGGCTAGCGATGGACAATATTTTGATTAATGTATTAATTCATTTTATCATTCAAATAAGTGCGTATTTTGAGCAAAAAAACGGACCGAATTAAGTTGTACACCCAACATTTTTCTCTGAAGGTTTGATATGACGAAGAATTTGAAGTGGATATATTCGCTCGAATAATAGGGGGCTGGGGGGTGGCGGGTGCATTCAGTTTCCACGAATTAGGATATTTGTCGTATCAGCGTTCAATGCGAGAATCGAGAATGTCAAGCACGCAAGAGTTTTAGTCTCATAACGGCGATCACTGGGGATATCCATATCATTTTCACACCCTTCGATACCAGCAGCAAGGCTCGTCTATTTCCACTCGACCTATATCGAATATCACTAATTCGCTGGTCGTCGCTAGAATGAGTGGAGCTAATGATTGCGTTTTATTCATTAACGATTGCGTATTAGTGACTTTCAATGATGATGTTGAAGTTTGCATCGTTAAAAAGCAACGGAAGCTCTTTTTTACATCTTATTTTCCTTATTTTTATTATTATAGAGAATCTCTTTTTATGGATTTATATTGTAGATCACTATATAAGTATCGTAAATATCTTTTTAAATGATTAAAGGATTTTGGTAGGCAAATTCTGCCAAAAAAATTAAAAGAATTCAGAAATACACATTTTCAGTATTTCAACGATGCAAACTGTTAAGTCATTTTCAACGTACGCGCGAATGAGATCGATTGAACGGAATTCTTCAATGTCGCATACCTTTTTTGCGTAGTGATATAAATTCAATTGTCATGGAGGAGGAATGAAAATGGTATGAACTGAAAAACTTTGTAAAAATAGCACAATTGAATGAATGCGAAGGGAAGCACAGTCAGTTGAGTTAGGGACTGAAATGCGGAGGTCCCAGGATTGATCCTGGCCAGCGTCGATCGATTTTTCCAAATACTTTTCCTGCAAGCTCGGTGGTTCCAGACCTACTTTGGAAATTGTAGCTCCTTCCGAAATATATTGTTTAAGAAGTTGTGTAAACAACAGAATGAGGTTGAAAATCCACCGAAAAAACCGAGAGCCCAGTGCATAAAAGAGTGACCATTGGATAAGTCTTGAGCCCACTGGAGCACGACCGTTGAACTCACAGTCCAACCTAATCTGGTGTACTCGAATTTTTGCCCGGTTATTCCCTCTATAGAGCGACGGAAGATCATAAAATATGATTTTTTTACAGACGCAGATATATCGCCTGCGAGAAAAAAAAAGTATCAAAATGTAGGTAATTTAAATCATTTTCTTCAGAAAAATCCTTAATTCAGCCACGCTTGATTCCTCTCGACAGGGGTAGTTGTTGCGATCAACCTTCACAATTCCATCACAATTGACGATAAAAAAATAAAATATTGCGAATTGCCTATTAGTACAGTCGTGCTGTCGTTGAAAACCCCCGTAATCAGTAAAAATTGGAAGGCCAGTTTTTTGACACGTGATTCTGTAGGTGCCGAGGGTGCTAAATATAAGTTTGCCTAAAAATCGGGGTGCATGGTTTTTTTAGGGGATGAAGGGGGATGGGGGTGGATTGATGCCAAATTAAAACCCCCTACGAGGTTGGCGCCGTGAGACAAAATGGTCAGAAAAATCCGGGCTTCAGTTTTGTCTACAGCGCCGAAGTCATGGTAGTTTATTTTGGGGGTGAAAAAGTCGGATGAAATTTTGGAAAATCAGGTTTAATCCATTAACTCTTCAGGATAAATTCGTACACGTTGTGTTCAAATGGGAACGTTGTAGTCCTTGAAAAAACGCGTCGATCGAATATTTGATCATCACTCTCCAATAATATCACAACCCTAAAAAAAATTGTTTATTGAATACTAAAAAACAATCGATTTTTCGTGTATGGTTTGAATGTACGAAATGTCGACAATAATTTTATCTATATTTTCGATTCTATGGACCATCCTTGAATTTTGCGTTTTCGACCCCTCTCGATCGTTGAAAATCAAAAATTAAATTCTGGGGAAACTATTGACCGCACGAACTCGCCGCCGTGGAACAAGTTGTAGCCTTAACTCTCAGCCACATTTGTTTCACAGCACGAAACTCATATTTGTTTATTTTCGGTCAATAGTTTCCCCGAATTTCATTTTGAATTTTCAACCTCCCAGAGGGGTGGGATAAAGCAAAATTCAAGGGTGGTCCATAGAAACGAAAATATAGAGAAAATTATTCATTACATTTCGTACATTTAAACCGTCCCCGAAAAACCGATTATTTTTTAGTTATTCAATAAACAATTTTTTTTATTTGAACAATTGGGGGGGGGGGGTTGAAGATATTATCCGAGAGGGCTGATCAAAAACTCAATCGACGCGTCTTTTCGAGGGTTACAACGTTCCCATTGGAACAATATTTGTATGATTTTTTCCTAAAGAATTATCGAATTGAAACTGATATTTCAAAATTTCACTCCACTTTTTCACCCCCAAAATGAACTTCGACGACTTCGGCACTGTGGACAAAAATAAAGCCCGAATTTTTCGGAACATTTTGTACTGGCGCCGACCTCGCAGGGGTTGATCTTTGGCATTAATCCACCCCCATCCCCCTCAACCTCTAAAAGCCCGCACCATAATTTTTAGGCCAACTAGGATTTAGCACCCCAGGCACCTACAAAATCACCTGTCAAAAAACCATCTTTATTCTATTTTTTTTTCCGATTCCAATATACAGTACGACTGTACTGTATATTTTAATGCGTTTTCTTTTTCTCAAAAGTGACTTACGGAAACTCCCCAAGTTGCACTTTTATCGAATGTATCAACAACCAAAAGAGGATGTTCTGTACATACATAGGGGAAATTCTCGATGTTGATATACATGTTCTCGATTCGCCCTAATTAAGAATCACTTGGATATAATTGGAATATGAAATGCATTCCACCAGGACATTACGAAGATCCTTTCCCTATCGTGTATTCACTATTATCAATAATTTCCGAATGCAAATGGAAAAACTAGTAGAAGATAGCTAGCTTCATTGACGAAAAGGCATAAAAAGCTTCAACGCTGAAGGTTATTGAACAGTTGAAAGAACCTCACGAATTCCATTATCAATTTCATTAATCGGCTTATCTTTCAGTCAGAGAAAATCAGACAAGAGATAGAGAAAGAGAGAGGGAGAGAGCCGTAAATACTTAACGAAACGGATCACGCAGCTCCGGCCTTGTCCGCTGTCGCGTGACTCTTTCCCTTTCCTACCCTAAATCGAGTGCTCATATGATCACCGTGTATTATTAGTATTTCACAGGGCGCACAGTCCGCGACAAGCCGATCGTAATAAACGAACAAAAAGAACGGTATTCCGGAAGCATTTAGAATGTCGGAGGTATGACGTTAAGGTATTCCTTTCGCGGAGGGCCGTATTTTTTGGGGGCATAAGCAGGGCCCTTCTGAATCATCGGTAATTTACAGAGACGCTTAATAAAAAATAAGTTACAATCAATTATTATTTCCAACGATAAACGGGATAGAAAACATTCGTATACATTTTGTAGATTTAGACTATTCTTCCGCTAGTTACTTTTTTCAAGTTTTATCATTCATATTTTCTTTAAACATTCAGTGACCTGTTTTCATTGTCGTTACGAAATCTTTACAATTTTTTACACGAATAGAGCAGACATCTAGAGTGTAGTGTATAAATTATTAAATAGAAATGTGGCCAGCATGTCGTCTCCATAAAGTGCCATATAAATTAGACGGTCTTTAAAGTCATCATTTTTTGTCAACCCTTCGTTGGCACACTGGGTCATTTTGACCCGGACGAATTTCAAATAAAATGCTCACTCTCCCAAAATTTAAAGTTTCCAATAATTTTTTACAATAATTAAATCTTATACTTTCCGGATTTTAATTATGCGGACATAATAAGGATGTATTGCCCGTACATTCCCTACCAAGAGTGAGTTTCGGTCATTTTTAGTACTTTGCCTTAAATTAAAATCTGAAATAAATCAACCGTATTGAAGATGCTCAGAACATTGGTTTTGAATAACAAGAATGTGAAAAATTTATAAATAAATTGTTTAAACAATCATTTGTTCAAAAATCTCAGGTAAACTTGATATTTTGTGTCATTAAATTAATTATGATATCTTTCTGAATACACATGATTTTTAAAAGAATTTTCTCTCTATATCGAGAATCCCGTTTTTGGAATTTTTCAGAGACTGTACCTATGATACTCTTCGTTCAATACACCGCACACTTCTAGGATTTAATATGAAACATTGCTCCGATCAACTATTGAAAATTTGTGACTCTTCATACATTTTTTTCATTAAAACAATTCAAATGAAAACAGAAAGAAAGTTCTAAAAAAATCATACATATCCAGAAAAATCTACGAATTCATTTTATATTTAAAAAAAAGTAGTTCACCGGACATTTGTTGAACAATTTTTTTTCAAAAATTTAGTAATAATTTTTTTGCATTATTATTACCGGAAATTAATGTTCTTAGCATCCTCAATGTGGTTGATTAAAAAAAAAATTTATCTCATCGCAAAGTACTTAAAATTCTCGCCGAAACTCACTTTTGGTAGGGTATGTACGTGCGATACAGCCTTAAGGAATGTTTAAAGTGTATCCCGGATTTTTTTCAATAAAAACCGACCGAAGGGTTGTTAAGTGGTGGATGAAGTACTAGCCGGGTCAAATTGACCCAGTGTATCGTGGCCAAATATAAGTATGTCAAGGAAGGGTTTAATGTTCAGTAACTCGGCTTGAAATTTCACCAGTATACTGGAATCTATTTTTACTTACAATTAATTATAGGCGAAATCAATTTTCAAATATTCTGGTTCATAAAAAGAATACGTCAACCCGCGGGAATAATGACATCAGCAAAAAAAACAGGCGGTGAGGAGCGGATGCAGTTGCAGAAGAGGGTCCGGCACTGTTGCACGAAAGTTGTCGATGTATATGCATCAAGGTGCTGAAGTGTGCATCGTTGGAACACAACGAAAGTTCCTTTTTATCTTCTCATTTCCTACCTTGCATTATTCCGCAAAGCTTTGGCCGATTTGTATTGTAAATAGATATATAAATAACTATCTCGAAGAACCCGATTAAGCGGTTTCTGTCGGCAAAATCTGCAGAAAAATTCAAGTGTTTCAGAAAACTTAATTTCCATTGCATTCCAACAATGCGAACTCAATCTCATTATATCTATTATAGCGTGTATGTGTATATATGATAGATTTGTTATTCTCGAGTACGACGTGACATCCAGCGATGAAAGTGAAATACCAAAAGGCAAACCTGCACACACACCCACGATTGCGCGATATTAATCAGCACTTTTCAAATTCCATCTACTATCGCATCACACCAAAAGCTGAAAAAAAGTTATGGTAACGCAGAATTTCGCGCTTGCGGGCTGCCGATAAGTTTCTGATGAAAGCATGTCTGAAATATTATTCGTCAATTCGATCGTGTTTTCAGTTGTCGGACGCGAATGGGAGCGCGCACGATGAACGTTATTTCGGTTGTAATCGAGAGATCAATATCGTAGGTTCGTGCAAAATTCGGGAAACTGGTTTTTTGCTTATTCGGTGTTCAATTTTCTCGTTGTAGCTTAGAGGAAAAATGAACGCTTTACCAATGTTTATATCCACCGCACCGTAGTTTATTCGAATTTAGGTAGAAGTCTTTTCGTTTAATTATCAGTTGGAAATAGTTGGAGTATTGCGATTTCACAGGTGCTCTTTAACTCGCTGCTTCGCGATGGAGTCGCGAATAGCCGTTAAAATCCGCGAACGAACTCGTCACGACGACGTCGACGCCGAACACGACGACGCAAACGTTTTGCTGGAAAACCCGAGCTTATCCTCTCTCTCTCTTTCTCTCTCTACCTCTTACCCTGTATTTTGCGTTCTCTTTCTAACGCTCTCAGTCTTTGCATCCACTCCCTCACCCGCCCCCCTCTCTCTCTCGCTCTCTCTCTCTCTCTCTCTCTCTCTCTCTCTCTCTCTCTCTCTCTCTCTCTCTCTCTCTCTCTCTCTCTCTCTCTCTCTCTCTCTCTCTCTCTCTCTCTCTCTCTCTCTCTCTCGCTCTCTCGCTCTTCGTTACTGAGTGGCTCCGAAGCTCCGTAAACGACGCGCGCGGCACGGGACCAGAAGACAAGTGGTTTTCACGTCTAACCGGGGGTGGCGTGGAGTGTACAGGGTGGCGGTGGTGGTGGATGCGGCGCTCGAACTGCTCGCTACCGATGCCTAGCCGCCCCACTCACCTGCGGCTAGTATGAACGGGGCGCGTAGGCTGCTCACCTTCCTCCGCGCGTGCACCCTACGCGCGGGGGTCGACTTTTCCACCCTTCGGCCCTCCAATCCCTGGCCCATCATTCCCCCCTGCCCTTGATGAACACGCACCCACACATAGAGAAAACTCGGCCCCGCAGTACACACACCGATCCGTTGCTAATGTTATACATTCTAGTGTCCGTCCAGTTGATCGAAGTGGGCGTGAAAACGGCTGACACACCTCGCTTCGAGAATCTCCCGGCACGACTGTGTGTTTCCACCTGGATCCGTCGAATTAAAGCTGACAAGTAACATCACTTTGGTGTCCTCTGATTTTGTTGAAACTTTTTTATGTGGTAGAGTATCAAAATCGAAGAGACACGTATTTTTTTTGTATCGGCGGAAAAACGGTTTCAAGGGGTGAAACGCACCCTCAAAAATAGGGGTGTTTTTCGTTTTTCGGCGATAACGTTGTCGTTCTCATCTCCAATGTATATTACAAAAAAAATTAACGTTGTTGCAATTTGAATTTTTTTAATATTTCGTACCGTTAAGACGTTATCGAGTAAAAACGAAAAACATCCCCATTTTTGAGGGTGCGTTTCACCCCTTAAAACAGTTTTTCCGCAGATAAAGAAAATACGTGTCTCATAGTTTTTGATACTGTTCCACATAAAAAAGTTTCAACCAAATCGGAGGAGGACACCAAAGTGATGTTCCTCGTGAGAGATTGCGGTTTTCCTCTGAAAAGAATAATATGAAGTTTGCATTGTTGGAATGCGACGGAAATGATCATTTCTCAATTGCTCGAATTTTTTGTGGCCTATCCTCATTGCGAAAATTCCGGCATCTTTTTTTAAGTCGCTGATTTAGAGATTTAGAATTCGAATCTGAAAGAAATATTCTGCAGAATGATAAAAATATAAAGAAAGAATTATCGTTGCATTCCAACGATGCAAACTTCAAAACCGTAGAATCATAGTAAAGTTCGTATTGTTGGAATGCGACGGAAATTGTAATTTTTCATTACGCTGCCTTTTTTCCCCGTTTGGGCTGCGAGAAGGTACACAAACATTTTTTTAAGGATATTTATTATAAATATAACTTATTATAAGCCTAAACCTCGAAGAACAATTGTCCCATGATATGAGAAATAACGGAGGTAGAAAAACGAGAATCTTCGCTGCGTTTTAACGATGTGAACACCGTTCAAAAGAACTGTGTGATAGTTACGCTACCCTCCCTACTTCAGTACTTCAGTATTTATGGGTAGCTGTTCCGTAAATACGTAATGTAAACAGTTTTATTAACTTTAATCATTATCTGCTATGGTATTGATGTTTGCATCGTTGGAATTCATTCAGGCTGCAAATACCACTGAAATATTTTTGAAGATCCTTATTAGGGATCCTAAACCTAAAACCGCAAAAGCAGAGTTTGGATATTAATGAAATTAAAGAAATGCAAAAATAAAGAAGGATTTTCGTTACGTTCCAACGATGCGAACTTCAATACCATTAGCTGCCGCAATTTGTCATGTTTTTTATTGGTGATGTGATTGGAATGATCTATTAAGCTATACAGCACATCGTTTTTTTATTTTTCATTTGAAATGTCGACAATGTGCTTCATATGACAACAATAGCATACAGGTCTCAAGGCGATGTGATTACAAATTTATTCCCGGTATATACACGAACCGAATTTCCGACATACAAAGGAGCAAAGCCGCAGGCAGCGCTATTATGCATATATATAGATAACAGTTTATAAATACACTATGCTCGGCGGGGTATCGACTCAAATGGTTCGCGCGCATGAACCTTAATTTCCCCTGCCACATATATATACGAATATTGGCAACCCTAAGATGGTGGGTATTTTCTTATTAGCTATGAGAGTGAAGCAGTTTAGATAGACTTAGGGATTATCAACATCTGTCGAACGATTTCAGAAATTGTATCGAAAAGTCCCATGCGGCTGCCTTGAGCGTTTACTGAATAGAAATAAACCATTTGCCGGCCCGAAATTAGCACGTGCATTTCTCATTTACCCTTTATTTCAATTTGTTTCTCATTTTTGCAGCTATCAAAGTCACTTAAAAACTCAAGTATCAAACTAAGATTACAACGATAGAACTGCTAGTAAAAGTTTAGACGCGTTTTTCTTGAAACTATGTTTTTGTAAACGGTGTACGCGATTTCTCGGCATCTAATAAACGGATTGCCTTGAAATTTGGTACACTCATTCAGTGTAAAAGTAGTTTAGTCTTGAGCGATGTTTTTCTTTTTAGCTGTTTTTTTCATTGGTTATCATCATTGATGATGATAACCAATGATAACCAATAGGTTCATCACATGGTAACCAATAGTTATCACCACCAATGATGATGATAACGGTTGGTTATCATCATGTCTCAACGATGTCAAATGATGAGAAGAGTATGTGGCTTCCGGATGGAGGCCGTGTTGAGGATCAGCGTTGTGCCGACGTTTCGCAAACGTTACAGTCTGCATCATCAGGGCTGAGAGCTCCGATACTGAAACTCTCGTGTCTCAGGTATTCCTTATATAGTTGCAGTCATCGTTCCGGATAGCTTCCGGATAGAACGGTTACAGCACCTGATGGGGAGAATGAAGGACAAATAACCGCAACAACGTCCCTTCCATACCTTCAGGGCATAACCGATCGCATAGGGAGGGTCCTTGGAAAACATAACGTGCGAGTCATCTTCAAACCTCAGAAGAAACTAGCACAAGTGATTCCGAGTGCAAAAGACCGAAGACCACCATTAAATGCACCAGGAGTATACAAGATACCCTGCTCATGCGGTAAAGTGTACATAGGAGAAACCGGGAGGAAGATCGGTACACGGATCAAAGAACACCAACGGTGTATCAAATATGGCCACATTACACAATCAGCGCTGGCCGAACATTGGATGGAGACTGGTCATGCCATCCAGTTCGACAAAGCCCAAAGTCTGGCCCCATCAAACAGCTATTTTTCCAGGAAACAACGAGAAGGCTTGGAAATCCTAAAACATCCGGACAATCTAAACAGAGATGGAGGATATCACGTCAATTCTATTTGGTACACCGTCCTCCCGGTTTTTTAATTGACCAGCTGATCAATTAAAACATCTGATTGGCTGGTGCAGCTATCCGGAACGATGACTGCAACTATATAAGGAATACCTGAGACACGAGAGCTTCAGTATCGGAGCTCTCAGCCCTGATGATGCAGACTGTAACGTTTGCGAAACGTCGGCACAACGCTGGTCCTCAACACGGCCTCCATCCGGAAGCCACATACTCTTCTCATTACATAAAGAGCCGTGAAAGCCTTAAAACTAAGATGTCAAATGATGATGATAACCATTGGTTATGACATCATTAACAGTATTGATGTCATTTTTCGTCGAAAAAAAACGAGAAAAAAATTAATTTTTCATTGTTATTATTGAAACACGATAACAAAAAAAAGGTCGGTCGCGTCTCAGTGAATATTGTTTATTTTAAGGGGAAAACCCCCTTTTTCAGATCAACCGGGTGATCAAAATCGAGTACACCGTTAAGCCTTCACATTTAAAGGTCCTCCACGAGCTTGTTTATAACTTCTTCAATAATGAATATTTTTTATGTTTAGTACAAACCTTTGTTAATGTGCATACAAATAAATGTCCAAAGAATTTTTCAATCATCTTACCTATTGCTTAAAAATTAAATTCTTTAAATAACCCTGATTTTCCTGTGGTCACAGTAGTCTTACGTCTTCAAATAATGAGAGATCTGTTTTAAACTTTGTTGTCAACTATCGATTGTGGGATGTATCTTGGATCATCCTTTTCAGTGGTTTACCCTAAATATTTATGTAGGACGCGTCACTAGAAATTATATATACATAATTATTATAATTATATATATTTGACAACAAAATAAACAACAAAATAAATAAAAATGAACAAAATAAAATATTGATACGCTGAGAATTGCCATGCTCGTTGGATGGAAGGCTAGCAAGTAATCTTCCCAATTTGGGACACATTGTTTCCCGAGGTAATTTGAATATCGGGCGAAAGTCGGCTAATTCTCGAGGGTTTAATTATCCCGAGGGAAACATATACTAAGCGTTTCAGGCTGCTTTCTCTATTCCCCCATCTTGCTACTCTGAATATAGGTGAGAGCACTTGTTCGCGGGGGCATATGGGGTTGCACGATGTTCGTCAGCTTTGACACAACGCCTGTGTAATAAATGTTGTATCGCTCAGCAGCCATTTCTTTGTCCTTTGAAAACTCCGTCTCGATCCCTTCTATTTGTCTAACTGCATCTCTCTGGATACACTTGCACACGGGTCTCGAACAATCATCCACTAGCAAACACATTCCACCTCCAAACATTGACTATCCTACCCTTTTGCCGATAAAATCTCCAACGACTTCACTTCATCCTGCCCTTTTTGCTTACCAATTACTATCTCCTTCGGTGCACGCTGAACCACAAAATCCCTTTTCGGCTCAATGCTCTCCCGATTTTCTGTAACCTTTCTTGACTCTTTGAGGAAACTGGATCGGAAAACTACATTCAATATATATATATATATATATATATATATATATATATATATATATATATGGGAAATTCCACGCCATTTTACCTAGTTCGTGACCCCGACCATTTCTGGTTTTCCTATTTTTTTTGTGTAAAATTGGATCCCATGAAAAGAATATCCACACCAATTTTTACATTTTTATCTTTTCTCTTTTAGGAGTTATACATTTCCAAACAATGTCGATTTTGGAAGTTTTGAAATCGTTTAACGGTGATAACTCCTGAACTAATTGAGATATCGACAAATGTCAGTACGGATTTTTTTCATTTTGACGCATGTTTTCGTAAAAAAATATGAAAATAATTATCAATCATCAATGTCAACATTTTTTTGCTTCCAAAGTGAAAACTATTAAAAAAAAAATGATTCTTTTTTTCATTTTTTTCAAAAAATTCTCTGAAATAGAGTGACCCATTCTATGGTTTCTAAGAATAGTCTCATCGTGGGTCCATTTTTCCTTGTGTGTGTGTGTGTGTGTGTGTGTGTGTGTGTGTGTGTGTGTGTGTGTGTGTGTGTGTGTGTGTGTGTGTGTGTGCGCGTGTGTGTGTGTGGGTGTGTGTGTGGGTGTGTGTGTGTGTGTGTGTGTGTGTGTGTGTGTGTGTGTGTGTGTGTGCGTGTGCGCGTGCGTGTGTGTGTGTGTGTGCACACTTCCCACCCCCATTCTCATTTAAAGATCGTTCCAGAATTTTTCCAGCCAAAGCGGATTCACTTAACATGAACCGATGAAATCACCATGGATGTGTGAATGTATTTACTTATACGTACATATTTCGTACGATCTACGTAAAACCGGAAAACACGTTTCTTTTTTTTCATTTGCGTCTCTTGCGCGGGTCACCTTCGCCGCCGTGGATTTAGCAACTTTTTTAATTGCATTCCACTCGCCGTTAAATATTGAAACTACTTCAACATGTTTATAGCCCGCAGCTGATGGATTAAAAAGTGCAGTATATATCAGTGGTAAAGAACCGGTAAGCGCGGCTCTTCCTCTGACCCCGATGATGCGGTATAATATTTTTCAGAGGTTAAACTTCCAAAGCTAAATACTATTACGAGGCTGAAGGGGGAATCTGCCCAATTAGAGTGAAATTTAATAAGTGATGGTTAGTGTGAATGTACGAAAGATATAAGCTTGGCGTTTGCATTATTGGAATACAATGATAATTCATCATTCTTTAATTTCTCGGAGTTCTTGTAGCTATTTTTCATTACAAAAAATCACCAATCATTTTTTAAGTCGCTTATTGAAAGCTTTAAAATTTATATCTAAAAGAATGTTTTTTTTTCTGAAATAATAAAAATGAGGAAATCAATATATTCAAAAGAATTTTCGTTGCAATTTTCGAGACCATGGTAAACATAGTCACATCGTATATTACTAAATATCGGTTATAGAGCGAGGTTATTGTCAATATCACACAGTTTCATCTGTTTGAAGAACAATTTTTTGTATAGTTAAAAAAGCAGTCGTTTTTTCTATAGCTTAATGCATACCTATGATAATGACGTCAGACAACAAAACATTCAGTCAGATAATGATCAAAGCTAATGAAACTATTGTACATTCACCATTTTGTGTCCTTTTAAAAAGGTAATGGCATTTTCCAAGTTCTGTTTGGCAGATCAAGACATAAAGATCATAGGAAATTTTGGAAACATTTATTTTCACGTGCCGAAGGCTCAGGAAAGAAGCTTTAGTTGTTTTCACACCAACGTCCCTTTAAAAAAAAGAGAGTTAGACAAAGTTCCCAAAAAACGATGGATATATTGTCTCACCATCATATTCTAACTGAAGCAGACGACTTATTTAACTTGCTTAGCGGTGATATTGAATGAAAACCTCATCACTCTTCAAAAGTTTGTTGTTTAATGACCTGTCATGTTTTTTTAAGAAGTGTTACTTGCACACACCGATGATGTTGGATATTTGACACGTAACATTTTTTGAACAACGTACGAAATATGGTATATACAAAATAGCCAAATTACGATACTTTACTTTTATTTTTATTTCGACACTAACTGTTTTAACGTGACGTCAGTAATTTAATGCCATATATCTTCCGCTCCGACCACTTCGAAATTTCGAACTCTAGTTTTAACCAAACGATACAACCGCTTGGGATGGAATTTATTGTGTACATGCAATATTGTTGCAGAAAGAGACTGACGGTCAACATTTTCCAAATTTCGAGAAAAAAAACTTTACAGATTCTAGTTATCATAGGATGAGTTGTGATTTCAAGACCGTTAAGCTCTCGACAATGAAAAAAACACCCATTTTGAGCGTTGTTTCAACTGATTGTACAGCAAAATCACGGAGAACTTGGGGTTTAGAGTTTTTTTTCACATAGAACTAGGAAAATGTACCAACGAAGCTCAAAATATTATCGATAGTCCTGAACATCTAGTGCATCAGATTTTGCACTGACGGCGACCCCGCATGGTGAACGTGCTCGTATCATACACAGACTTGCAGCGACCGTCGCCTATTGGGCCTCTGCTCTTTGCTGTAGTGTGAGTAGTAAACGTCTGCTGCGACATCTGGCGGAATTATGCGGCGGCTCGTAACCAAAAACTACGATTTCTGCAGTACCGTCGTGGACGCGTCGAAGTTTCGTAGCGTGTGATACCTGGGCTTAACTTCAAAGTCCCAACCGTGTGCTAGTTCCGCAAATTATTTTAGATCTTTTAACCAAAGGGTTACAAGATTAGAGGGGCTCGAAAAATGTTGGCAGACAGACGGATAATGACCGAACAGAACCCTAAAAATCGACATTTTTCGATAGTTTTAAAGTTTACATCGTTGGAATGCAAACAAAAATTCTTCATCTGTTCATTCCTTTATTTCGATTGCTATTTAAACCCCTTTTCGCCAAGTTCAGGTTGTGGACCCCTTAGGGTAATTCCGGGGAAGTTGGCCGCACAACCCGAGCAGAAATTTGTTCAGGGTGAAATCCGGACCGGATCAGGCTGTCACAATAGCAAATCCGGGCCGGGTCAGGCAAATTTAGTCCGGCCCTGATCAGGGATGTAACGCTTTTGCATATTCAGGTCCGGATCAGGCACCTTATCAGGCTCTGATCAGGCCCGGATCAAGCAATTTATCTGGCCCGGATCAGGCATCTTATCAGACCCGGGTCAGGCTCCGTATTCGGCTCGGATCAGGCACTTTATCTGGCCCGGATCAGGCACCTTACCAGGCTCGGATTAGGCACTATATCTGGCTCGGATCAAGCAACTTATCTGGCTCGGATCAGGTGCCTCATCCAGCCTGAGACATGCGTGTCATCTGGCTCAATCATTTGATTAATTTTTTGTTTAAAAATAGATCAACATTTATTCAATTATTATCGCAGTTACACGTTATCAAGTTTACTAACGTTATTAAAAAAATTTGAAAACATTTTTTTTAATTTTAAGTTTTTATTTTATTTGACTTGATCGTTTAGTTTTTATTCCGGCTTTGGCGATGACCGTTCCAATCTTTCGCACTGTTTATGACCGCCGCTAGCCCATCCGAAATTTGTTTCTCTTTGATAGAACCTGCGTGGGGAGTACCATCATACTTTGTCAAGATTGCATCTGAAATATTTTGAATACATAGAAAAATTAGTGAATATACATAGAAAAATCACATCTTTACATTAAGAGCATATATCAGTCGGACCTAGGGAGCGCCACCTCTCCCCCGTCGGGTATATCTATATTTGTCATAAGTATAGATATATTCGACCAGGGAAAAGTGAGCGATATAGGCTCCGACTGATATATCCTCTTGAGATAATTAAATAATTAATAATTATTTAAAAATGGTGTACCTCGTAGTGGCGTAGCTCAATCTCTTTTCGTCGTTCTCGCATCATTTGTATATATATAGTCCCGTGCGGAAATTGAGTTGGGGCTGTGATCGGGGCCCAATAATATTCCCCTAACTTTAGTCGGGACCTAATCTGGGAGCCACATGAGGGCCGTTAGCGGCCGGTCACACTTTGTCAACAAGGCCCATTAAAGGCGCAACGACCGGGGCCTTGTACGTTGCCTCAATGGCGCCTCATCAAAACCATTTGAGCGCCCTGAAAATGCCTCAACGGCGCCTCATCAAAACCATTTCAGCGCCATAAAATATCCGTATCAGTGGATATACGTGTATTTTAAATGCGTCAGGGTATATCTGTATTTGTTTTTATGTAATTGTTCATGTGCATAGGTGTGGGCGTGAGTACATGTGTATATATGTGTGCGCGCGTAGAAATGTGATTACGTATTTGCATGTGAACCTTTATGACAAATTGCCATGACAAAATTAATACAAAAAATAAGGTGAGGCGAACTCTCTTCACTGCAGACATTTATTTTCGAGGAACTATCCACTATGATAACATTTTTTAGAATTGTGATAGCTTGTAACACTTATGTTTCAAATTATAAGATTATCACATTGATTATAGTTATAGTCACAGTCTGAAATGAGTCTGTAAGGGTACAGAACGCGAAGGAGCGACATTATATGTCCGCTGTATAAAGTAAAGTATTAATGACTCCAATAAAAGTAATATTATCTTAGTTTTAATTAGGAAATTATTGTTAGTAAGTAATTGTTTGTATCTATGTAAAAGGTTTCTTTAATTTGATCAATAAATACTGTCTGATGGTTGTCTGAATATTTGTGTTCATCGTTGATTTTTTATTTGCTAATGCCCTTACGCTTTTTCCCAATTTGCGTTCGATAATATTATTCGATCGATGTATATAATCGATTTGAATAATTGAAATACCATCAACCATGTAGCCTAAGCTATTTATACTGGTTTATCGCTATAATAGTCAGATCTGGGCCTATTGTGGAAATCCCTACTTGTTTATCCCTCTGTTGGCCAAGTCTGGGCCTATTGTGGAAATCCCTACAGGTTTATCCCTATAATGGCCAAGTCGGGTCCTATTGTGGAAATCCCTACGGGTTTATCCCGATAATGGCCAAGTCTGGAACCATTGTGGAAATCCCTACTAGGGAAAGCACTAGGGAAGCCCTGAAAGGCCCTTATTTTTATTAGGGATGCCCTATCAGTTTTCCGCACGGGGTGTTGTATATATATTATTGAGAAAAAAAATGTTCGACGGTACAAAATGCAATTTACGCAATTATTTCTCGTCATTTGGTCCTTGCACGTATGTATGAGTACATTTATGTACATATACGTATGTTTGTACTGTTGAACATTTTTTCTTGATACGAAATATATCACACTATATGTATACAAATGGTGCGAAAGTGACAAAGTGAGGTTAAGCTACGCCGCATAGTCTTCGCCTATGAAGTCGTATTTTATATATTATCACTGTTCATGTGTCGATAATCCACAGTATAATCGCAAATATATTTTACCTGAGATTTTGTATGCACTGCACTTTATTAAAGGGCTTGCCTTTCTTCAGGAGAAATTGATGAACCGAACGAGATGTGTCGATGTAGCTACGGCGTGGCTGTTGCACTTTCTTCTACGTATATAATACGGGACCGGCTGCCCGTATTATATATAAAAGTTTTGATTCCATATAACAATAATACAAAAAAATTAACATAAATATTTATTTACGATAAAAAAGATTTTGAAACAAATTTTGACGACACGCACTTTCGGTTGATAACCATTGTTTTCATATATTCATATTTCGTGAGGCTTCGCCGACAGAGGCGCTGTCTAGTCCTAGAGAGGAGAGGAGAGGTTACGGAGTGACGAGCTTCATGCGAGATAAGGCTCCTATCTGGCGCAAATCATGCGTGCCTGATCAGGGCGCCTTATTGATGCCTGATAAGGCTCCTATCCGGCGCAAATCAGGCGTGCCTGATCAGGGCGCCTTATTCATGCCTGATCAGGCTCCTATCCAGCGCAAATCAGGCGTGCCTGATCAGGGCGCCTTATTGATCCCTGCTCAGGCCCCTGTCTGGCTCAAATCAGGCGTACCTGATCAGGGCTCCTTATTGATCCCTGATCCGGGCCTGATGGATCCTCAGGCAGCCTGATTAGATTTCTGCTCGGGAAGATTTCACCTGTTATTGCTTAATTCGTTTCGCGTCGTGTACAGGTGTATACGCCTAGTATACGAGGAAAAGTGTGGCCAACAAAATTTCAACTAAGTAAAATCCTTTTAACTATTCTAGTAGTAGTTTTTATTTGTATGACCTTTATGGTCTCTTACAAAAATTGTAACAGTATATATCTCTCGCTCTTTTACAATCTAATTTGTTCGCTATCGCATAAGTCTTTGGTTCGCACTCGCCTTGTAATTAGTTCTTCTGTTCGCTATTCTCAACTTATATCTAATGCTATTGTTTTCTATTATTAACTTACATCTATTGCCTTTTTTCTCTATAATTAACTTAAACCTAATTCGGAACTCCCGCTCCGTTATAATCCCTTCTCCTTTTTACACATTTTTCCTGTTTACCTGAAAAATTGACACAACTCTACATCGATTTCTCCTCTTATCGTCCTTGTCAATTTCTTCCTTATTTCTCTTCCATCTTGTTCCTCATTTGCCCACATATATATATACGCCTTCGCCCCATCGGATAATAGCTGTCTTCCTTTTTCGCAAGCGATTAGGTGCTCTAGTCTTTCTCTTTCGTGTTTGCAAATCCTACATGTCCATTCTTCCTCTCCTTTCTTTCCATCTCTTCCTATGTTTCCGCATCTTAATCTCGCCCATGTTTCCTTATCTTTTCCCGACATGTCCTTCGCCGCCCAATATTTCCATGGGGTTTAACTATTCTATTTACTGCTAAATGTTTTTTGAAGATTTCATGTTTTACATTGTGGTGATGTTATTTTATAAAAGTAGCGGTTACTTTTGTATTTCTTGAATAGTTCACGAACAGTGCTTTGTTATAACCTCAAGATTTCGCATGCATTGTTTCTACTTGTTTACATTTTAGATGTGGCCATCTCTGCCGGGAGTAGGTGTGATGGCCATGGTATTAGTTGTAATGTGTTCAAGTAATTCATTTTTTCTACATTTATTTCAGATGCTCAATAAGTACAAGAGGAAAGCAATTGCTCTACGAGGGAACTGGACTCAAGAATCCTTAAAAGCAGCTATTTGTGCTGTAAAAAATGATAAATTGTCGGTTTGTGCGGCCGCTAAGACCTACCAAATACCTTGGGAAACCTATGATGTTGAAATTTGCATCGTTGGAACGCAACGAAAATAATTTTTGTTGATTGCCAAAGCTTTTTTTCGCGGATTTTGGCTACAAAAATAAAGAAAAAAATTAGGATCTTTATTCAAAATCTACAAGATAAATTGGTACGAAAATATTTTCGAAAATAATGAAAATAATAGAAGAAAAAAATCGTTGCGTTCCAACGATGCAAAATTCAACACCGTGGAAAACCTTAGTAAGACGATATTAGAACGATGACAAAAAATGTTGCGGAGAAAATTATTATGAAACTCGTCTCATCGAAGACTGGCTTCAGTGGATAGTATGCCAACTGTGAGTATACAAAGATTATACTGATTTCGATTATATGTGTTCTACATGTGGCGAAAAGAAAAAAAATCTGAATCAAAACGTTAAACCAAAGAAACAACCGCATAATGCTGAGTAACTGACCATCTCACCTCCACTCCTATGGCCATCACACCGGGATACTCCGGAAGAGATAGCCAATCGGGATTTTTTCTCGAATAGTAGATTTGAGCTTGTTCTGATAGTAGTTTGTTTTAATTGCGTAAATTATCTTAAAGTTAAATGTTCGAAGATTAATTATAAATTAAAATACGTTAAGAAACGTCTGTACTTTTATTTTGACGGGTCCTTGAAAAAACCGTAACCAACTACCCACACGTACCCTATAAGAATCTTCAAAAAGATTTCAGTGATGTTTGTGGAAAAAAAAATATTTTCGTACATCCCAACGATGCAAACTTCAATACGACATTTTTCGAATAATGCCGTCATATCTGCTACGTATCGTGAAAGCCCTTCAAGATGTTTTCTTTGCAAAGATAGAGAAATCGTTATTCGTCTATCAGATGTAATTCCGGGCTGATATTAGTAAAGGTATATCGGCAAACGAAGAGGGTGTCGAGGCAATAAGAAAGAATCGTGCAACCGGACGCGTTTTGATCGAGAATTCGTGACCACATACCCGATGTCATTCTGCTCTCCTGGCGCAAGGGGATAGAAGTATACAATCGTCCACATATACATTTATGCGCACATATCGTCGAGATATATGTAGCTGAAAAATGATCGATTCGACAGGGTAGAGAATAGGGGAGAGAATAGGTCACACCCCGAGAGGTAAAATCCGATGCGCGATGCGGTACTAGCATCTCTCTTTTTCACGTTTCAACTCTCCACAGTATTTTCCTCAACATCTCTCTATTCCCCTTTCGGGCGCTCCGTCTCTCGATTCCCTCTCGAACTTCCTCTTTTTCCTTGTTCGCGATATAATTCTCTCTTTCTCACATGTCGTACGTGTCAACCGACTTTCGCACCCGCTTTCCCCCTAGCAGTTTCTTTTTATTTCTTTTTTCCATTTCCATTTCTCTCACTCTTATCCTACACCTGTCTTCTCACGTTGCAATGGACCAACTGTTCTCTATATCTCTATACTCGCTTTGACTTATATGCCATTCAGCTCTGTCGACTTTGCCATTTTCAATGCAGGTAAAAGCGTTTAGCGAAATCGAATACATTTAAATCGCATCGAACGCTATTTTTATAAATAAATGCTGAGTTTTATTTTTTATTTTGTACCAATGAAGTGTCTTTTCAAGCACCGTTTCCAGGATACAAGAGAGCATTTAGCAATATCAAGTACATTCAAAACTGACATTGACATTTTATTGGAACGCTAACAAGGACGAACATCACTTAAGTCTCCGCCTTCGGTTTTGTTGAAACTCATATTTGTGATAAAGCATGATGTTGAAGTTTGCATCGTTGGAACGCAACGGATTTTTTTTCCAATTGTCAATTTTTTTCTGGCAAATCAAAGCTACTGTGAACTTTTCTAAGATTCTTATTAGAGACCTACAACCTAAATCTATCAAAAGTGATTTCGCATGACAATGAAAATGGAGAAAATCGAAAATGAAAAAGAATTTTCGTTGCGTTCCAACGATGCAAACTTCAGCAACATTGATAAAGCATTGAAAACTATAAGATACGTACTATTTTATCGTCGGAAAAACGGTTTTAAGGCGGGATTTATAACGATCAAAAAATCGATTTTTTTCTTTTCTTTAAACTATGAAATTGTATATATTGTATATAATTGTATATTGTATATTGTATATAATTGTCTACATATACAATTATATTGTATATAATTGTATATGTAGAATATTTTCCTAAAGTTTCAAAGCGAAATTCGAAAAACTTCAAACGTTACAGCCCGTCAACGCTGTGCCTCAACGCTCGGATTCGGAGCGGGCGTGAACTTCAAACGCGTTTTTCTCAAAACTGCATTATCGAAATTGACGTGCAGGATCAGTCGAAAACTATTAGGCCGATTGAGTTGAAACTTGGTAGAAATATTGATAATATTGTTACCTTCTACTTGACGACAATTGTTTATGAAAAATTGGAAAAAAACTACTTTTTAATCCACATTTTACAGATATGTTGAGTGAAATGTTGATTTTTTTGTTGTAAATGCGTGCTATTTTCTAAAATTTGCATTTTCTTCATTTTAATTACCGCCACCTAGTAACTATACATGTTCTAACTGAAAAAATGTTTGAACTTTTTTGCAAATCAAAGTCTACGGAAAGCTAGACTGCACGCCGATTCGCAACCCCCGCGGCGACCTTGCTGTAACACTCTGGCACAGCTCCGCTATTTTACTGATGAATTAATTAAAAAGAATGTTTCGTGTACTCAAATATACTATTGAAGTATACCTGAAGTTTGATAATTGTAGAATAGTTATTTCTTGGTTAAAAAAATCCCTCAATATTGCTTATTTTTTCCTGTCTAAATGTAGATCCCGCCTTAAGGAAGGAAACTACCCCTCAAGGCGTGTCGAGAGGTAATTTTTCCACAAGCAGTCCACCGATCTGAATAAAACAAAACCCAACATTTATTTCAATGTAAAACGATGACAAATCCGCCATATAATTATTTTTTAAATGGAATTAAGTGGTAATACACATTTCTTTAAGGGGTGGTTTCCCCTTTTAAAAACGTTTTTTCCGCTCAAAACAAAAACTAGCGGTGTCCAGCTTCAACCAAATTGAAGGCGGACACTTAAGTGATGTTCCGAGTAATTTTTTTTTAGCAACGAAATACCCGAAAGTAACGTTATTATGTAAATTGGCAGACGAATACTAATTTTTTTTTCTATCGCACATTAGTAAAATTAAATAAATGCAAAACTCATTGAACGATGCTTTATGAGAACGGTAAGTTCTCGTTCTCATTTTTTTCTACCAACGAAATTTTTTTTCGAGCCATACTTATGAGTGATTATTTTATGGCTTTATGACCCATACTCATGAGTGATTATACTTATGACTCCTTATTTAAATATTTATATTATATAGATTTAAGTAAGGAGTGTTTATTTTCAGAAGAACGCTCGCAACTCGTCCCGTTTTCATTCGTACCATTGGTACGACAATTGGTTGGCTGAGAATGGCACTTTTACCGATCGAGCCTGCTAAACCGCACCTCAGGATTCCAAATCTTGTCTGTTTCAGCCTTTTGGATTGTCAAAGATCGATAAGCGTATAGGTGTGTGCTTCGGCGTTACGTGCAGGTAGGCGAGAGGATGGAAAACGAGGGGATAGCTCGCATGCTAGACGCCACTAAGGCAACGTAGACTCGTGCATTTATGAACGACGAGGCGCCCGATGCATCGCATTGCACATGCCGAGGAACGCACGGAGTCAGGAAGCGTGTAGACGGAAGGTACGGGCACGCCGCCATGAAAGCTATGAATACATGGCAAATATTCGAGGTCACCGACAATGAACCTTTCCTCAAGAAGGCCTTTACTTTATAGTTCAGGGACGTTCGAGGAATGTACTCGCCACCATCCGTGAGGACGGGACTAAAATTAATATGTAACAGAAGGGAAAACGTGAACGACACGAAGGTCAGAGTACCAGTGGAGGAAATTTATGTGGTCCTACCGCCTTCCACTGGAACCTCGGAGCATAATACACTCGTACACTTAATGAAGATTAAGGAGGAATATACCTTTGTAAGGGCAAAATCAAGAGTCATTTTTGAGAATTTATTTAAGAAAAATGAAACAGTACAGTAGAACCTCGATTATCCGAACCAATTGGGACCGAGACTAGTTCGGATAATCAAAAGTTCGGATAATCGAAACGTGGGTTATTTGGGACGGGATCATAAGCAACACCTTTTTACATAAAAACAGTACATACGTATATGTATGTACTGTTTTTATACATATATGTATATACCTTTAGGGTACATACAAAAAACCCACATTTCGATTATCCGAACTTTTTATCCGAACGATTTTATAAATAAAAATATTTAAAAAGGCACTCGACTTTTGGCTTTTTTGAGACGAGATCATAAACTTTTTACACAAAAACAGTACAGTACATGTCAAATTTTAATATATATGTATGTGCTGTTTTTATCTACATACATATATCAGGTGTTAATATATATATATATATATATATATATATATATAATATTAAATACCTGAAAAAAGTCGAATGCCTTTTTAAATATTTTTTTTATAAAATCGTCCATTTTTAATTGACGAACGGCCATAACGCGTTTTTGAGCGGCTAAGTCTCGCAGCGGTTTAAGAAGGAGAAGTTGCGTTGGGTTGCTCATTGTTGCTCACGGCAGTGGCAGCGAGCAATAATGTATCTTTCGCGCCAACGTTCGGATAATTGAGCGTTCGGATAAACTAAGCTATCGTTCGGATAATTGAGGGTTCGGATAATCGAGGTTCTACTGTATTTTTAAATTCGGTTTTTTATACATGTTAGTACAAGTGATAAAGTAAAAGAGATTTTTTTTCAATTATTTTGAAACAAAATGGCGGCGCAGTAGTCGATGAAAGATAACTCCTTTTTTTCATAGTCCTCTACGGGCGTATTCGCACAGGTCATAATTTTCAAGCTGGAGCAAAAACCGAAAAATATTGTGACAGTAGATATGAAAAACTAGTCCAGTACGTAGGGATTTTTCAAAATATTGTTTAAAAAAAATGGCGTCAATATGCGAAAAAAATCGTAAAAATTCGATCGAATATCGATCGTAAAATTTTTAAATTTCAACTTATCGAAAAAATCCTACGTACTGGACTAGAACATGTTGTCAAGAAGCTACAGTTGAAATTTCAAGTCAATCGATTGAAAACTCGAGGCGTTACGCATACGGCCGTGTCTAAAAACAATTTGGGTGATTTTCAGGAATATTTTGGAAGAAAAGTACTCAAATAAATGTTTCGGAAAGTTAAGAATATATTTGGCTATATTTGACCTATATATATTGCATAATTTTTTCATGGAAAAATATTGAGATCCACGCGACTTATGAGGCGTCCAAAAAAAAAGTTGCTCCACTGCTGACATGATGCCGGGCGATTGAGTAGCAGAAACCGAAAAAGGAGAAGATGTCGTTAAACTGGAAGGTATTTCCTGTACAATGACGTAGGATTTTTGGAAAATATCAAAATCTAACAAAATGGCGTAGTTATGAAAAAAATGTGTTTTCTTGCCTATAAAATAGTCGTTTTTTCAATGCCAAATCGTCAATTTTTATCCAATCAAAAATATCCTACGCCATTGTAGAGTAGATATATTCAAGAGTACTCAGTGCAAATTTCAAGTCAATCGGATAACTGCTCTTTGAGTTACAATGTCAGCAAATTTGAAAAATCTCATTTCGAGAAAAACGCTTTTAAAGATTCAACCATCGATTTTTGCAAGATAAAATGATATTGATATAAATTATATAAATGTTAATGATACTCTTGAAAGTATGAAAAGTCGAAAAAGGCAAAAAAAATCGATTTTTTTTAAATTGTCACATTGGTATAGCCCCTTAAAGTTTTAAGTACTGTAAAATCATGGAAATTTCGTGTTTACCTTCAATCGGCGATGCCTGGACCATACAATTGTCCTTCTTATTCAACATTCTCTTGCTCTTCTTCTTTTTTGGAAGATTTAGGAAAAAAATGCAAAAAAAATACAAAGTTATATTCCCCCTTAAATAGTATGTTTGAATAAATGTTTATTACGTCATTTTAGGTTGTCTAGGTACAAAATGTCATTCAAGGAGGCTGGAACGTTTTGTCGATAAATGCTAAACTATACCGAATTTTTAAGGGGGGTGGGTAGGGGTTTCAGCGTGAAAAAAAAACACTTTTTCGCAAATTTTTTTAAATCTATATCGATAGAGTAAATTTATTGGAACCTTTCGTACATTGTTAAGTGTCATTTCAAGAACATTCCGTGAAATTTGTACGCGAAAATTTTCACAAAGAAGCAGGTGACAAAGCTTTTGCAAGAACGCCTTTGGAAAAACACGATTTGCGGTGTTCACTGTATCTCAGCTAGCAATTATCTGAATTCAAGTACCATTAAAATTTAGTCAAAGTATCATCGTATCCTCCCCCCAACGGTCTTTGATAATTTTTTTTTCATTTCTAAATTTTTGGTGGTCGTGTAAAGTGAAAAGTGCTATTTTTCACGAAAAATTTCGCCATTTTGGGGGTGGAAAACCCCCTCAATGTAAAAAAAATTCTCAAACTAACCGTCGGGGGGAGGTATTTTATATGTAGAAAGTGTGTTCCCAGTTTTAAATAAATCGGTCATGTAGTTTTCAAATGGCAGTGAAGACGGACCTCGAAAAAGTGGTTTCGAGAAAAATGCGTTTGAAGTTTAGAGAAGTCGGAGCTACAGTGTTAGAGGAGCGGGACTAAATAGTCAAGAACTTCGAGAGTTTTACTCTGATTGACTTGAAATTTTGGCATTATATTCTTAAAATGTTTAACTATAAGAAAAGACAACAAAAAAATCGTTTTTTCAAAAATGCAAACCCCTACCCTCCCCTTAAGTAGACCCCGAGGTTTCCGTAATTACTGCCATGTCTGGATGGCTTCTGGATCTCATCCATTTGGATTAGTCCTGAATCAAGAGACCTCGACGTCGACATTTCAGCCGTCACCCTGAGCATACCATCCCAAAAGCTCTACCTAGCCTTTCCAATAGCATTTTCGACAGTTTATTTCCGAACGGGTTTGTACGTAATTCCGATACTTCGCTGTATTTTTTTCTGCAGCGGAGTTACATAGCGCGGCAAAGACAGGCGCGGAAGGTTTGCAAAGGATGCAAAGATTTTTTTTCCGTCCTCTCGAATTTTTTTTTCAACATATTTAGGCTGAAAACCTTGAAAGATTTTTGAACATTCTTTTGAGGGGTCTACAACCAAAGCCCGGAAAAAAAAGTCAGGATGGTAAAAAAATGAAGATATAACAAAATAAAGAACAATTTTCGTTTTCCAACGATGCAAACTTCAACACCATTTTCCGTCGCACTGGGGCCTAAATCCCTTTCCGAACACACTCGAGGGACAGAAGAGAGGAACGAATAAACTGGAGTTTTTGGTTGCGTTATTCAAGACATGTATATAGGAACTGTAAAGAATAATATACGGGGTCACCCATTGTTCGAGCATATACGGAAATCCCTGAAGAAACATGGCTCTTTGGAGACTTCATATTTTATCTATCACGGAACATATAAACTGTGAATGCAGTATATATTTTCTACAAAAGATTATATGTGTACAAAATTCAAAGGAAAATTCTCGCCTCGCCGGAGTGGGGCATGCGCACCTCGCAGTTTCTCTGAGCTGGCCGGATATTCACAAGAAACCTCTACAAGACTGACAATGTGTTTTGCAACTTTGATTTATATGATGACGGCACATCAGCATTGGCTGGACGGATTCAGTCGCAAACAGCAGCATCGGAAAGCGCAGTTTTTAATTAAATCCCAAAAATGTCGTGAAAATGTCGTTTTGAATCGTGGTTGCTGAAATGTGGGCATTTAAAAATGCCAAATCCGCTATTTTTGCGTACAGTCGCGTAAGTATATCAACCTTCAGCCTATCATCTTGCGGTACGTGGCGTCTAACCGTACGGCGTCTCTGATAAGAACTGCTCGAACTACGAAATTCAAGTTTAAAATTGCTGAGGTAATCCTATCTCCAGGCTTGTATCGATAGGATTTTCATTTTCCTTTACGAACTTTACTAAATATATTAATAAAAAATATATGAGTGAGATGAGGTTAGGACTACAGGCAACAGCTGACTGTAGTCCTAACCTCATCTCACTCATTCGAATTTCCACACATATTTCATTTTTAGCCGACATATTTCGCCGACACAAATTTTCCACGCTTTTCGCCAGTCGTGGCCCGAATACAATGCTTTATACGTCCCGCACCTGACATTGTTTTGACAGATCGACGTTGAAAAGCATGGAGGTTAAACTCGCCTGGTTGAGTAAAAAGAGGTGGAGATAGAACGAGTGTTGCCAGATATCAAACCTAGAAATACTGCGCGAATCGTTGGAATAACTATTTTTTTAATTAAATGTGAACCTTCATTAAACAGTTAACACATGGAAAATTTTTGTTATTACAAATTTTTCTTCTTCATTTGTTAAAAGTATAAATTGTACAAGTCTCAAGTATGATCAGTGGTATGACTAGTGTGGAGCGATAGGATTACCGTGAGGTGTTAGGCCACAGTAACGGGTACAAAATCATGTGCGAATTTAACAATTTTTTTCGTATAAAAAAGTGACTCACTCAAAAAATTAATTACACATCTATTTAGTATGAATATCAAGCTGTTAGAAAAAATATAAATATTTTTTTTTTCGACGTACAAAATGGCCGACTACTAATATTTTCTTTGATCTTTTTTTCAGGCGCTCCGCGGCGTGACATTTAGCATTCAAAATTCGTCACCTAGAACAAAAAACAAAAATTCTCGTCAATTTACATTAGAATACCTAGAGAAGTACGTAAAGAATTTCAAAAATATTATTTTATTCAAAAAGGTATTTGAACTAAAGAAATGAATTATCAGTGAAAAATTTCGTTATAATTGCTCGTAAAATGAAAAGTTTTCGATTAATCAGAAATTCCGTACGTACTTCTCTGCGAAATGCAATCAGGAACATAACTTTCAAATTTGAAGTAAATAGTGTGAAAATTGTTGAAGTTATTTGTCACGCCAATTAGAAAAAAGCTGTTTATAGAAGTTTCGACTAGTCGGCCATTTTGTGCATCGAAAAAAAATATATATATTTTTTCTAACAGCTTGATATTCATACTAAATAGATGTGTTATTAATTTTATGAGTGGATCACTTTTCATACGAAAAAAAATTATTAAATACTTACGCACATGATTTTATACCCGTTATTGTGGCCTAACGCCTTAAGACGTTTTTTCGCTGGCCGATTATTAATTATAGTTGAAAAAAAATAGATTATAACAATGGCCGAATGAAAAACGTTAATTCTATTTTTTGCGACACTTCGAATTCTAGATCAAACATATATTATTTCACTCGAGTTAAAAGAAGATCATGTTGATGCTGCCACATTCGACAAAAAGATTGGAAAATGACAAAGTGTAATGCGGATTTGATGCGACGATGAAAAAATACGGAACGAAATTTAAGCGACAGCGGGGTTTTAGCTCTCGGTTGACGGGAAACGCTACGTATCATTTTATTTCCACCCGATCCTACTTGACATTCGCCCGGAGATATGAACGAGGCTGATAGAACGGCGTTACGGAAGCGGAGCGTAAAAAAAATTGGTATACACGACAGTAAAAGAGACCGACCGTACGACGATACTAACAAAGACGGGGTGTCTCCCTTTTTACGGAAAAAGACGCGAGATTCACGTCCTTCGTGAATCGTAAATTCACCTTCCCATTATGTCGAGCGTAAAACGCTCGATTCTCGCGCTTCTTCCCACTGTTCCAGCATTGAATACGCTTTGCAACGTTACGCTGTTGCAATTTTGAGAATGGCGCGACGTTGTTTCTGGAAATGTCCCTGCCAAGCTGTGAATAATACTACATTTAAGGAGCGTAAACTAAGAAATATTTTATTGGATGCACGTGGCGCAACGGCGAATTTATACTACTTCTTTCGCATATCATTTTGTTTGTCATCTTAATTTTTCGTTTCACGCGAAGTCACACACAACCCAAACAAACTCACATTTACTGTCAGTTCGTTTCCAAGAAACATTTTCTTCTAGTCGCATAAATCCGTGTAGCAAAGACGAAAAAAGAACGGTTTTTTGTTTTTAAATAATATTTAAATTGCTATTTTTTATTTTGGCAACATTCGACAATTTTTCTGAGCATTAGTGCTTTTGTGTGTTTCTAGTCGTCACTCAGCGATGCCTGTCCTTAGTGCGTTGCTGTTTTTGTGTTCAATGCCGTGCTCTAAATCTGATGTTAGATCTCTTGGCTTGTATGTCTTTATTCTTGTTCTGATGTTTTTCTCTCTGGGTAGATGCGGCGCGAGTTGATTAGAATGATTGTTTACCCTCATTGTATATTTATTGCCGAACCTGCTCACTTCTTTGACGGTGATGACTTCAAGGTTGTTATGTATGATTGCGTTTTAGACGAACCAAGGAGCTTTGGTAATTGTTCGGAGGATTTTAGACTGGAGCGTCTGTAGGATTTCTATATTGGAATTACTCGTTGTGCGCCATAGTTGTATGCCGCATGTCCAGATTGGCTTGAGTATTGATTTCTATATACCAAGTTTGTTGAAGAAAGAGAGTTTTGATTTTCTGCCGATGGGCCAGTACATTTTCCTTAGCTTAAGTTCAGTTTATTTTCGTTTTAAGGGGTTAGGCCGCTCTAGAATTTTCGAAAAATCTTTCTTTTTTCACTGGTCCCCTAGGATCTCAAAAATGATGTCCCGAAAGATTATGGCCGGGAAAAATTTCTAAGTACTCGGTTTTCGAATTTTAGTACAAGGTCGCCGGGTGCGCAACGAGCTACTCAAAACTTCAAACGCGTTTATCTCAAAACTGCATTTTTTAAGTTGGCTGGAAACATGACTCAGGCTATTTTCAACAGATTCACTTGAAATGTTACATATATCTTGAAAAATACATTGTCTATGGAAGTGCGTAGGATTTTTTTTCTGTTGCATAGCCCTTAACAATTATCTTACGATTTTTTAGGCAAATTTTTCACTTTCCACTTTAGAAGTGCGCCATTTGGCCAAAAAGCCAAAAAAGTTATTAAATATAGTCGAAAAAAATTCATTGGCTCAATATAATTAAAAAATTACAGGAGCTGTTTGTCCGGCCGTGAACCTTGGAAAAACGGAGACGTCGTCGCAAAAACACTGCACAGCCACCATTTTGAAATTAATCGCTTCAAAAAAATTATTGTATACAGTCACTGTTATGTATGATAAATACTCTTTTTTGTAGTTTTTCTGAAAAAAATCCCCAAAAAGGCTATTTTTTCGGCCTCTAGAGTGGCCTAAGGCCTTCATGTGTTTTGAGAAGGTCACTCGTCTCTGAAGGTGAATTTATAGGTATTTTACTTTGTTCGCTGTCGGTAAGGCTTGTCCATGTAGTGATACGCTGGGGCAATTCCCTCTCCCAGTTGCGAAGGTAATTTTGACTGACTTTGTTTCGCTTGCTCTCATACGCCATGGCTTCAAGCCATTCTTGTATGCTGTTTAGATGCCGTTGGAGTGCGTGTGATGCCATGGTGGGGAATAGAACGGGTGAATAATAAATTCGGGTTAAACAGCTGATGTTGATAGTTCACGACCGCTAAACAAAATTTTGTGAAACTTCATTCGTCCAATTGAATGCCTCTAAAATTCCCCCTTCACGTCTTCTCAGATTCCAATGTCCTAGCAAAAGATCTATGATTATAGACCTCTCTGAAATGTTGTGGAACCGTCCCTGCATTCGACTGCACAAAGCAACTGTATCTGTCAGCCATATTTAAGGTTATATCCATACATCGACTGGTTCACTAGATATTGGACACGTGAAAACTTTCTCAACGGAAAATGAAGGCAGCCTAAGTTTAGAGGGTGCGACCAGATCTACAGTCCGATTGCCGCAGTTCTTCTTACGTAGATTCCACTTTTTTCGACCGATTTTAAGGCGAGCTCCACTTTTTCAAATTATAACTCGGTGTTACGTCTACTTTCCAATAATTCAGCTGGTATGCGTACACGTATGTATGCACTTCAATAGCCAACGCTGGAAAGCTCGTAGAAGAATGAAATGTCAGCTGATCGTGAAAGTGTTTCGTCTCATATTTTTTTCAGAAGCACATCAGCTTTTATTTTATATCTATTTATCTTTAGAGCCCGCAATGAAAAAAAGTTCGTTCATCCAACCAAAATTCAGTTGGTTCAACAAAATGTATCTTTAAATACATTCAACTTCATTTTTCATTGGCATAACAAACGTTTTGTTAATCTAACTGATAGTTTCAGTGGTGTGAACTGTAGCTTATTTAGCATGTCTGAGCAACTGTTAAAACAACAAAATTTCGAGACAACAAAATGCATTTTTTGCACATTCATGATTCCTTTTTCTCAGTGCATGCGATACAATGATTGAAGATTGATTTCATAAAATTTGCTATAATCTATTTGCTACACAATGATGAATGCATTTGCACAGAGATCACATTCTGACATTATTGGGTGATATGAATTCTAACGATAATCGTAATAATAATGGAAAACGTACGATATGAAAAAAGGAAAATCAGCTCGACATGTAATTTTCGTGAAACAATCTTCAATATGCCGGGCACATGTAAAAACGAAAATATCCAAATGAAAATAGAGAAATGATGATTCGTAATTGTCACCGGTGTACGGGCATCGTTCCATGAGAATGATATATGAATTGCGCGATGCGAAAAAAAAACCCGTGGTATATGCAATAAGCGCGGATGGCTAAATATATAGTAGCAAAACTAATTACAGTTTATGGGCAATCGCGATATGCAGGAGGTGAAAAACGTATTTGCGTACACCTCTTTTGTGTACTTGTTTTTGTTTTGTATTTTCACGCGTTATCTGTATTCATATTACAATTATAAAAGTTCTATTCAAAAAAGAACCTTCAAAAATATTCTACGTCGTTTTTAAAATGTTATTTGAACAAAACGCCACGTGCAACTGTGCTGATGCCGCCCTCCCTCCCGCCGGTAATTGTCAGCCATGTTACGAATGCCCTGCCAGAGATAGTACAGCAGAACCTCGATTATCCGAACTAATTGGGACCGGACATCGTTCGGATAATCGAAAATATTAGGTGTAGTAAAAAGAAATTCATTATTTTTGCCTTCAATTTCATGCAAAAATAATAGATTTCTTTTTACAACACCTAAGATATCTCGGTTTTTCGGGAAAATCAACTCATATAACATCAATAGTATCGAAAATTCTCTTTATTAATCCAACGACCCTAAATCCTTTATTTTATAGCAATTAACAATGAATAAAGTTTCAATTTTTATACCACCTCTACTTATGCAGTTAAATCACAATTGCGGCTTAAAATAATGAACAATTTTTGGCTGTCTCATAGTAGTTGCACGTTTCGTAGCCGCCAAGTCTCGAATGCCTTTCAAGAAGAACAGCAGCTATGTGGAACTATGTTCTGGTTGGGTTTAAAACCATACCAGGGCGGTTCCTCGTATGTACATACAATGTATATACGTTTTTTATGTATGGACTTACATATAAGCAATAATGTATTTTGAAAATATCTCGAAGTGTTAGGAAACAGCTTTATTTGAGAAAAAAAGGGATACCCTAGGGCGGTACCTTAACTGATGAGAAAAGAAGACCATCATTGAGTTCGAATAATCGAACGTTCGGATAAGGCTCCGAAGCGTTCGAATAACCAGAAATTCGGATAATCGAGGTTCGGATAATCGAAGTTCTACTGTATAGTGAGCTATGATCTCAAAGTTTGGATATTGGAACGCAACGAGAATTCTTCCTTGCACTTTTACTTCCTCATTTTTATTATGTTATAAACTATTTTTTTCATACTTAAATTCTGAATCTCTCAATAGAGATCTAGCATTTAAATATTTAAAAAAAACAATAACATAATAAAAATGAGGAAGTAAAAATATTTTTTTAAAGTTGCGAAACACTAGTTAGAAATTTAAAATTTCAAAATGAAAATATTTCCTTTAAAGAATTTTCGTTGCGTTCCGACTATGCAAACTTCGATACTAAGCTTCACTATACACAGAGCAAAAAAATAACATGGATCAACGAAATTGTTAATTCACAGGTAGCGAACGAAATATTAACATAAACCATTCAAGTATTGAATTACTCCGAGTATTTGTTATATTCCAGAAATTGATAATTCTTAAAATAAATGAGTATTCCATTTTTCCAATAAATGATACGTTGACTTCCCCCAGTGCCGAACGTAGTCAGCCCAAGCGATTTTTTCAGTGCTCAATCCTGTACGTACAACGGGCGTTTATTCTAAGTACCGTGGCATTTTCATACTCAAATAGACTGCACTTACATGTTGTATGGCAATTGCAGCTAGAGCTCGTTGCCTCAGACCGGAAGTGCCCCCTCGCATCGCTTGAATCCGAATCGACGAGCAGTCCCACCGATCCTTGTGTACGAGGCACAGGAATGTGCACGAATTCGTACAATCCGTGGAGGACCTCGTGCAGCGGACAATAACGAGCTATACAGATTCGATGATGGAACGCGGAAGCGATATAGTCAAGGGTGTAAGAGCAACGATGACGTGGCAGGAATGGAGCGCATCTTACACACACCAACACACACACACACACACACACACACACACATGGCAGGAATGGAGCGCATGTTACACACACACACACACACACACACCTACACACACACACACACACACACACACACACACACACACACACACACACACACACACACACACACACACACACAAGAACGCACACACATACACAAACACGCACACCCACACAAACACACACACACACACACACACACACACACACACACACACCTACACACACACGCGCGCGCGCGCGCACACACACACACACACCTACACACCCACACACAGAAGAGACCTGAAGAGTTCTGTGCGCATTACTACTCGTTGAACGATTACCGGCAATGGCCTTGACTCCTGATACCCTCCGGCCAATCGATCGGCCGGTTTGTGGGCCCTCGAACGTTGTCTCGAGTTGCGGGGTCGGGGATGTACGCATACGGGTGTGTGTATGCTTTCAGAATGGTCAAATGGCAGTGGGAACCGCGGAGTAACCTGCGCCACTTGGCGAAGGGTTAAAAGGAACAAAGGGGGTGAGAGCTGCGATGGAGAGGGAGGAGGACGCAGGAGTGTCCTCAGGGCTGCAGTCGATCGAGCTTTCGTTGTTGAGAGCAGTTAACGAGTTTCCTTCGAGTTCAGGAACGCTCGATAACGACCAACAACGCGAGGACGCGAAGGACGTGCTATTTCACCGATCGATTCCATTCGCATGGCCTTCTCCTTATTTTCGATCTCACAAAGATTATTCCACCAAAGTGTCCACGGACTATAAATATGGGAAAGGAAAAAAAGACGGATCGGCTGAGGATCCTGGTGTAGCGATTTCTAGTTTTATTGGTACCTCTTTTTTTCGAGTCCTTCCGTATGTGCTCTGCCGGTACAGGCTGTAGGAAAAGGCGTTACGGAGTTTCGTTATCGTGTTTCATTTCGCGAATTAGGGTAAATTATACCTCTGCAAGGAGTGGAAAGATACTTTGTGGATGTTGAAAGTACCAAAGTTCCGAGAGGTCTATACGATTGAAAATGTTATCAGTATTTCTGCGGATATCACGTTTGTGCGGTACAAAAGAAGGAAAGATTATGGATATTTTTGTGTTTACTTCGCAGTTGGAATTTTCGAAACGGAAATGAATGTCTACTGATTGCGCCGATTTTTTCGCCGAACTTTTGATAAAATTTATTTGTACGTGGCATACGTTAAAACTATTACGAAGTATACGAATAACTAGTAATTTAAGGATTCGAGACCACCTATCACACCTGGCGTCGAAATTTTGATGGGGCCCGGTTCAGGGAGCGTTCAGGTTGCCTGACCGCCCTGGTAGGGCACTTATAAAGCAGGCTGAAAGCGCCCTGCTAGAAAATGTAACGTTGTGTCACATATGGGCCTTAGCTGGTTGCCTGATGAGGCCTTTATTAGGCTGTCCCTGATCAGGCCCTCACCTGGGCAAGCCTTAGTAGGGTCTTATCAGGGAAAGCCTCCGTAGGGCCTCACCCGGGAAAACCTGCATTGAGCTTTATCAGGGGAAGCCTTAGTAGGGCCTTATCAGGAAAAGCCTTAGTAAGGCCCTATTATGGAAAGCCTTAGTAAGGCTTTATCAGGGAAAGCCTTGGTGGGGACTTATCGGAGGAAGCCTTAGTAGAATCTTATTAGGGACTGCCTTAGTGGGGCCACTTTAGTATTGCCTCATTTCGGGCCTGAGTTCGAGGCCCGATCGAGGCAGAATCAGGCTGTCCGTAATAAGTGTTACTCGGATCACACCCGAATCATGGCCTGATCCCGATCAGGGTAACCCTATGAAATTTCGACGCGGTCACGACGGTATTGCAAAATTTGTAGTTTTTGGTTACGAGTCGTCACAACCTCCCACCAGATGCCGCAGCAACCGTCTGCTACACACACTACAGCAAAGAGCAGAGTGCGAATAGGCGACAGTTACTGCAAGTTCGTGTGTGATGCGTTCATATGCATGCACATTCACCATGCGGTATTGCCGCCAGTGGAAAAACTAGTACACTAGATTTGCAGGATTGTCGACAATGTTTTGAACTTCATTGGTACAATTTTGCTAGTTTTATGTAAGAAAATAACTCTGAACCCCAATTCCTCCGTTATTTTTCCATAAAATCAGTTGAAACAACGCTCAAAATGTGTTTGTACGCTATCGAGAGCCTAACAGTCTTGAAATGTGGATGAAATTTGATACTCATTATCCCTTTGCATTCGAGAGGTGACTCTCGCTCACCACTCACTATCAAAGCGAAGTTATTTCACAAGTATCGTAAAATCATAAGCGTAAGTGCACGCTATAAGCAGAGCAATTCTGTACGTGGTACAACGCTTGTAGCCACCTGGCGGATTGTTGGCGAAATACATTTAGGTAATGCCTTCTGGGCCAGAACATTGATATTTCCCAACATGACGACAAGAGGTCCAAAAACGATGAACGACCTGCTTCATTATTTTGCCTCATTAAATAATTAGGCTATTCGTTATGCTTAAATCTTATCCTCGTCGATTATCATTGATTAAATGAATGCTTTTAATGGTAAATCGAATTACAACAGATGTATTCGTTTCATCCTAATCAATTATAAATACCTTTGATGATGTGGAAAGCAAAGTAGCCTTACACAGTTCTTAGAGGCAGACTCGACTTTCCATAACATGTCAATATTCTGGCCGGATTGACATTACGTAAAGATGTAGTTGTTCGCAATGTATTCCGGCCAGAAGATTGTAATTTCCAAACATAGAGGGTAAGCCGTAAAAAACGATTTTGCGTTCTGCCCGGTTTGTTTCTTGGGAGGTCGCGGTCAGGTGAATCAGACAAGGCAAGTCTGGCCAGGGCCCGACACAAAGTAGGAAATGCCCGGTAACATTTCTGTACGTGTTTAGCCCACATTTGTCACTTCACTATTTCCAGTTCCTCAAGGACCTTCCGGAATGCCAGAGGAAAGGGAGGATGGAGAGAAAGCCTCGATTTACTAGATAGCAACCTAATATGTGGACCAAGTCCCTTATTTCTGCTTCCCTTCGTGAAGGGTCTAAAAGGAACCGTTTAAACGAGATGGCATCTGCCACCTTATTTGATTGTATTTACTCTCGTCGACATTATTCGGCACCTCCTGCGCTGCTCAATTCTCTTTTCTCTTTGCCCTCGAGCGTTTTTCCCTTCGCCCTTCCCCATCTCGTCATGTTCCTCCCTTATCACACTCTCTCTCCCTCCCTCCACCTCCTAACATCAGTCATCTCTTTCTTCCTGTGCTCTTCGAGCTCATCGTTACACGTTGTATTGTCTCTGTTTCCCGAGGCGAAGAGGCTCACGGGGCAAACAGGATTGAACATCATCAGCGAGAAAAAGCTCGTGTGGGTCGTGCTACGGTTGTTCATGTTCACGTAGCTTCGAAGTACACGAGGCCTCGAGGAACGCTCGAATTGCCGCTCCTATTTCCGCACCGACGGCATGTCCACATAACATTCTCACCGAATGGTACCAATGTACATGACTACGAATTACACTGCCGGGTCCCTAATGCATTTCTCGAGAGTACGTGTATCCGTTATAGCCTCGGGACATCCATATTCACACAAGGACCGTTGGTGAACGGTCAGCTTGTCTGCCTCGTAAACAATGCTGGTTTGAAATTGCCACAATGAAATTGTGAACGAAGAAATTTATTTACTTATTTTTAAGGTTGCGCAGCTACGGGCAGCTTTCATCTTTTGTTCATGTAGGCGGAAAGAATTTTATACGAATTTTTAACCTGTTTTTTTCGATATTGTTACTATGCTTTGTGACAACGACGTACCATATCGACATTATTGTCATTTTCACAATAGCATGTAGTAATTTGTTGAAGAGCGAAACTCTTAGGGGTAAATATTCGGAAGTGTCACTCCTGTCAGAATCGAGCTGATTTTTTTCACCCAAACAAACCCAAACAACCCCAAACACTCCATTGTAAAATATAAACTGAATATTTTCGAAAATTTTCTTACCTAAGTCTCGATGTATATTACTTGTGTGTTTACTTTTGTGGCGCCCAGTATATTGGTGACCTATTCGCACATTGTATTTGCATGTTTACATTTTACCGAAAGAAAAAATGTTAATGCATTACAAACATTACGCGCCATTAAAATATAACTTAATATAAGGTTTTATAATCATAAAGAAATGATTTAAAAAAAATGTAGTCTCTTTTTAGCGGAAGTGACACTTCCGAATATTTACCTTCTTAGGGACACGGAATACGCGGTTCGTGAAAACCTGCCATTTTGTAACATAATGAAATGCGAAATGTGGCTCGATAAAGAACTTACGTTGTTTCGGTACCGAAATTTCGAAATGAATTGCTCGAATTATAATAGAAATATTTTGTTGTAAAAATCGATTCATGCCCCCCGACTCTCCCATGAAGTGTCTTAATTGTTCATATTTCGCTAGGTTAATATGTGGGAAAGGTGACGACGGCACATGAAGTTACTTACAAGTAATAGATCAAGCAGTGAATTATGTAAATAATAAATGTTTTTCATCAATGACGATATACAATAATATGATAAATGCATTACACTCTTCTTAAGGGATCTGCAGAAGCTAGAAATTGAAAACATGATTTTTTTATTGCACGGTTTTATAGTTTAGGGTCTCAACTTCAATATGCAACAAAGACTTTGTACAAGTTCGAAAAAAAATGACCGAATTATGGCGATTTTTGTGAAGGGTCAGATCTGCCCCACACTAATCTTTTTTCTTTTGCGTATTTCTCGATAGTCATACGATTCACGTACACTTCGGACAGAGCCCAGTTCATAACATTGTCTATCATATGGCCGGGTGATTGTTCGATATATTTATCCATTTGTTAATACCAAATTATCGAAATTGTTTTTCAGTCGAAAAATAAACTTTTACTTCTACACCTTGACGTTTTCTCAGCATTCAAAATGTCAAAAAGTATTCAGTCAGCTGAAAATTGTATTATTATACTAAAAGTCCTCCTTTCAATTTATCATTGCAGATGACCCTAGTTGTCAGAACCACCTACACAAATTGAAATGCAGCAATGGCGACACCGTGTAAATAATACCTACCTCATTGTATTTTAATATTTTTCAAAAAAAAAAAAAAAACACTGAAACTTCGCAGGACTGTGTATCAATTGCAGGCTCGTTAAGGAAATGATTTCAGTCTTTTTTCCGCGCGTGGTGTTAGCGGCAAATGCCACAGGTCATATTTCGCATTCGGACAACTAATAAGCGTTTACTTTTTCGGTTTCTGGCCTCCAAACAGGAGTGTGGCTTTATAGAGGCTTCACAATTATTATTTTAATAAAGATCTTCTAACTATATTGGCGGAGTAAAAATATCAATGTTAGATTCGAAACTTATGTATGACTTATAGACCGGAAATTTTCCGGCGACTTCATTTCGCAGTACACGGGAAAACAAAGATTACCCTATACCTATGACTCATATATACTACTGTGTCCAAAAAATAAGGTGACATTTGAATTTAAACTGCGCGCGTCGAAGGATTTGGAGAATTATTTTTTTTTGTAGGTTGGTAGTACTGTCAGTGACATCTATGTCAAATTTATATGTCAAAATATTCATTAGTGTTTGAGATACGCGTCGTTTTGTGAGCTGCTAAAAGTGAGTTTTTCGTTTTTTGCGATGTCGAAATTTGTTGAGCAAAGAATTTGCATTAAATTTTGTTTGCGGAATCAATTTTCTGCTGCGGATACGTTTCGCCAAAAACTCAACCCATATCGTTCCGCAACCACCGTATTCACCTGATCTGGCGCCGTGCGACTTCTGGCTGTTCAGCAAGCTCAAAAGATCGCTCCGGAGACACCGTTTTGATACGATAGAGGAGATTCAAGCCGCAGCGAAGACGGAACTGAAGGCCATTCCGGAAAGTGACTACAATCAATGTTTCGAAGATTGGAAAATCCGTTGGCATAAGTGCATTGCATCGGGAGGGGATTACTTTGAAGGGGATGAAATTGATTTGGAAAAATAAAGAATTTTCGAAATAAATACAATGTCACCTTATTTTTTGGACACAGTAGTATATACATATATATTACGGGCAATCTGTAAAATACGGTATTCTACAGAATATCTAGGCATTCTATAGAATGCCTAAAACATTCGGGCAATGTCGAAAATATCATTTATTCCATACTTTACCTAGGCATTCTATGCAGTACCAAATCTACAGCCGGGAAAGTGTTTAATAGATGCGGTTGGCGAGAGGGCGCGCGGGTATAACCAAACAAACCCAAACAAACCTAAACAAAATGTCACAATAGTTCAACATGCAAGAACAAACAAATACCATTCTATTGAAACGATTTATCGAATTGGTGATTTCGAGAAAACAAAAGATGTTTTATTTGTGCATTATTTTATACTTTACCTGATCTCCTCATGATCTATATAATCCCTAGGTATTGCATACATTACCTAGGTGACAGTATGTAATGTTTAGCGATAGATACAATGTTTGATACCTTGCCTTGACGAACCTGGCATTGTATAAAAGTAATATAACACAACGAGGTATTCTATAGAATGCCTGCATTATACACACTACCTGTAACATATTCAACACAGCTCAACAGCCGATTTGTGAGCCGAAAATGTGTATATTTGTTCGAAATCTTATATCTACACTGATCCTATTTTAACACTTAATATTGATATTCTACGTAAGAACCCGGAAATATACAATTTTAAAATAACGTCTAATTTCATTGAAAATTTTAAGTTTTATTAAACATTTTTACATTGAGGTAACCTTCATTCTCGTGATTTCCTCAAGTTATAATTGTCGAGGCAGTCTCCAAGCATAATTAATCATCATGCGTGTGTGTTCCATCATCCCTGTGATTTTCATGTCTTGGTGGAAGCGTTCTTCTTGCTCTTCACTGAAAGAGCCAAGATTTTCTGCTAATTTATCTTCATTCCCTTTTTCTATCCCGAAAGTAAGAAAAAATAAATTTTCACGAAATCGGTAATCGTTTTTCTAAATGTTTGAATAACATACTCTCCGCATATATAAGAAAATATATTAGGATAGTTCGAGTAAGCTCGTCTTCGCTTTGCTACCGTCGACATATCACTGAATTAATCAATAACAGCAAATAATAAAAAATTAAAAAATTTCCTGAATGGACTGCCGACACTCACTATGAAATTAAAATTCGTTTTGAAAACCCGTGTAGTAACTTGAAATATAGGTTGGTATAGGTCTCACTAGTAGTCACTTGACAAAAAATCATACGAATTCTGGCGGCGCCGAGAATTCTTTTGGTCGACTTGTGTAATGTGCATAGGGTTATCCCACGGTCGCATATTGTAACGGAATGTAGGTGAAACATGCAGCAAGCTCTGAAACATATAAGAGTATGAGAGAACCGTCGTATAAGGGTGTGTGTGTGTGTGTGTGTGTGTATGTGTGTGTGTAAGTAGACAGCGAGAAGAGGTGCTGACGCGCTTCTTCATGTATACGTTAGTACGTAGCTTAAGCTCCCGAGCATCAAGCTCACACCGCCTGCCCCTCTCAACACCGATCGGTCGATGAAAACCTCCCGATGGGGTGGATGCTCTCTCTCTCTCTCTCTCTCTCTCTCTCTCTCTCTCTCTCTCTCCCTCTCTATCTATCTATCTATCTATCTATTTATCCCATTTTCTCACCTTCCCCTTCAACCCTCTGTCTCTCTTTCGACTTTCTACCCCTCCAGGTATGCAAAGATACAGTTCACGTTTGCCACCCCTTCTAATCCGGCACCGCGATGCCGCCGTGTTTTTTTTAAATCTCATCGGTCTATTCGCCTCGAAAATCCGCACGCGAAGCATACGAAGTAAAAACCCGTGCAGAAATTTTGACCGTGATACCCTATGTCCGATAAAATCCCGATCAGGATTTGTCATGGATTCCCCAAAACCGGTATCCCGGCTAGAATCCAACTTGCATCAGTATCGGCATATGTACGAGGACGATGGCATCATTTTGAAAATTTTGGCGTCACGTGTATTTTCTGTATTACTATGGAATTCCTATCTATAGATAGGAATTTCTGTCTATAGATTCCTATCTATAAAATTCCTATCTATAGATAGGAATTACATAGTAATACCGAAAATACACGTGATGTCAAAATTTTCAAAATTATGCCATCGTCGTCGCACATATTCCGATACTGATGCAAGTTGGATTCTAACCGGGATACCGGTTTTGGGGAATAAGTCTCTGTTTATACCCACCGACATGTCAGTGGCTATAAACATGTATTTAAGACAAATTAAAATCAAATTCACAATCATTAGATTAAAATTTACACCAACCGCGAGTTCTTACGTATTTCGAGAGAAAACATTTCGTCGAGGCGAAGAATTTTTTGCAAAAAAAGTTGTGAGTTTCAAATATTACATTATAAATATGAAAAAAATCACAAAATGAGTTGTGAATTTCCTCAAGTTGAAGAAAATAAAAATCGAACTCACGACAGTTATATTAAAATTTACACCACAAGTGTAAACGTATTTTGAGAGAAAACATTGTGTTGAGGCAAAGAAATGTTCGCACAAAAAGTTATGCGCAAAAATTTCTTTGCCTCGAGGCAATGTTTTCTCTCAAAATACGTACGAACTCATTTTTGGCACAAATTTTAATCTAATCATTTTGAATTTGATTTTAATTTGTCTTAAATACGAAAAAAATCACAACTAATTTTGTGAATTTTTTTGTATTTATAATTTCTTGTCAATACATTTGCATTCACAGATTTTGATGTGAATTTTTTTTAATTCACGTCAAAATCTCGCGATGAGTGCGATCTGCCATTTGAATCTTTGGACAAATTTTTTTTATTGATAGTTTAATGCACCAAAACTTTATAAATGTTATTTATTTTTATAATAAATTTAACATATCATAATTCCATTTTTGACATTTTATTTCAGCCTGTATTCACCCGTGATCCTTCCCGGATTCCTCAATGATTCCATGGGGAATCTATTTAGAGTCATTAAAGGATCCGGTTCTGGATCCCTAATGGAATCCAGTTTACGGATCTTACATTTAGTCTTCGAATCTGATCCGATATCGGACTAGATCCCAACTGGGAGCCCGGGATACAAGTCAGAATCCAGCTGTATCCCTGCCAAAATTTCTGCACGGGAACGACATACACGCACTTTCCACATGACGTCGATGTTTGTAACGTTGAAATGCAACGAAAATTCTTATTTATTTTCTCATTTCTTCATTTTTAGTGTAAGGAATTATTTTTTTTTATACATCTAGGTCCCGGATCTCTAATTAGGATTAAAAAAAAAAAACGTTTTAACGATTTTCGTGACGCAAGTCGGCGAATGAAAGTGCGAGCAGTAGAAGAACAATTAACTCTCGTTGCATCCCAACGCTGCCAACTTCAACATAATCTTTCCACGGTGTAGCCTTTCCGTAAAAAATTACGCAATGCAGCACGTCGGATAACCACGATCGATAAAAATGGTAATTCGAGGCGACGATTTCCGTCCCTTCAACTTCGAAATGGCACGAAAGTTTCCGGGTTAATCGCGGCGCCCGTTACGTGCACGGACTTCACATTCGGCAAGTTGCGTAATTCTCTATACGTCAGTGGAAATATTCCGATCCATTTGTCAATGCGGACTATACGATTTCGTAAGATTTTTTCTTATACCGCGAAAATGAAGTAGTTCGAAACGGTGCTTTTCTATCCTGCAAATAGTCAAGCTTTCATCAGCAATTGAAAGCTCGGCTGTTCTTTGTCGAAACGCCTGTCACTTCATCAGTAACTTATTGCTATTAACTGCAAAAAGAAACGTATCGAGACGATAAATCTTTCGCGTTCTTTCCCTCGATCGCAGTTACGAGGCTTCACCCTTGCCCCCTTTAACAACCATTCGAATATCGAACACGGCTCCTACGTCATTGCGCTCTCGAGCGCGGGGCTAATAAAAATCATAAATCATAAAATCTGTATCCGATACTGCACTTATCGCAATTTAGAACGCGCGCGCGGGGACAAATTGATCAAACGATATATGTATATATATATTTATATACACACACATATATATATATATATGCTCGTATGCAACGAACGTAATATTATAGCAACTACCGTTATTGTTATTATGATCATTATTACCAATGGTGCCTGAAGGTTCCGTAATTTTATAAAAATCACAGAACACGATATTGGACGTTGCATTGATCTCAGAAATTGCGCTATAGTGGAGTGTACCCGGGGATATAAGGGGATGGGTGTGATCAGATGTGAGCCATAATCCGAGAATCCCTGTGATCGTTACGTCCCTCGAGGTATGACGATGGAACGTCGAAATCTCGGGATTACAGGGAAAAATACGTTTGGGGAACGAAAAAAAAAGATATCATTCGCCCATTGGAAAAATTTTCTCTGTAATTTTGAGATCAATCAAGGCTTCACTCGGTGCTCCCTTAACGCGGGTGGAAACGCTAACACACACTTGAATGCGTGCGTGTGCGGAGATGAACGCGTTTGAATTATTGCCAGAAGTACACTCCATCCGGAAGGGACGGATGAAAAAAATATTCGAGAATTTTTCTCGTGTCCTACTTTAAGCTTTTACATACGTGTAGGTATACACACACGCAGGGACCTTCGTGTTTGTGTGTTGGCACAGATAAAGGATCCTCTTTTCCTTGCCCCCCCCCCCCCCCCCTCGCTCGATCTCATTCGTTTTCCACGGTCTAACTTTGGAAAAGCTCTCAGGCAAAACTCGAAAACTATATACGAGAGGATTGCGGAGGGAGCTCCTGAGAGAAGCCGCGGTAAAATCTCGGGGGGACATAAATAAAATTACTTTTCGATATGGGCTCAGCGGTGAGTACAGGAGTCGCCGTAAATGACGGTCCTCCGCGGCTTTACAAACTTCTCGATCATTTCGTCGTTCCACCTGTTTTTCTTTCTTTAGGAAAATACTCGAAATGAATCGTATGGTAAACAACGCTAATTCTTTTTATCAATACATGTTGTCAACGTTGATCCGTCGAATGAGAAGGTAATAATAGTTATTGGGTAAGCTAATGAATAATATAGCGCTCGCGATTAAAAAGACTCCACAAAGTACGAATAATCGGAGCTGGGTTGAAATTCCGAACTTTGAATGATCAGAACGCTCAAAACTCCGAAAATATACTACCCCGAAAGATCAAAACTTCGAAAGAATTTTACACGAAAGACCAAACTCCGAAAATCTGGACACCGTCAAAATAATTCGGCTATCGAAGTTTTAAAAGTTTCAAAATTTTCAATAAATTGAACTATTTACAATGTAAAAAAAATTTTTTTTAATTAAAATTTTTAAATAATGTAAGGAATTTTTTTATTTATTAAGAAGTGATTTTACGTCAATTTTGAAATTTGTCTAGACAATGTTATACGTTCTACATAATTAACAGTCAACTGTGTAGACGTTCGCTGGCATAATCTTGACGAACCTTGTAATTTCGGAACACTAAAATTAGGAATTTTAAACCTTCGGCACATTCAAAGTTTGGAATGTCAACCCGGCCTTCATGTCAAGCTCATGCCAGCGAAAGTCTACACAGTTCACTGTAAATGATGTAGAACGTATACCATTGTCTAGACAAATTTCAAAATTGATGCAAAATCACTTCTTAATAAAAAAAAATCTTTAAATAATTCGTCGATTTATTGAAAATTTTGAAACTTTTAAAACGTCCATAGTCGAATTATTTTGACGGTGTTAAGATTTTCGGAGTTTTGGTCTTTGGTGTGAAATTCTTTCGGAGTTTTGATCTTTCGGGGTACTATTCCTTCGGAGTTTTGAGCGTTCTGACCATTCAAAGATGGGAATTTCAACCCGGCCTCATCTCGAATTTCGGAACATTAAAATTCGGAATTTTAAATCGTCGGATCATTCAAAGTTCGGAATTTCAAGCCAGCCCCGAAAAATCCGCCAGTACAATTGCTCCGACTCAAACCAAGTCCAGACACAGCAAATGTTTGAGAGAATCTTTCGTCGTAATTGTACACGAAGCTTATAGCAATTGGATCCAATGCAGAAGCATTACTATGAACGAGCAAGCGTTATCAAGGAAAATGTGCACTCGTAGCGGAGTTTTTTTCAACGAGAAATGAGGTTGGTACTCGTTCTCTGAGCCCGTTGAAGTTTGCATCGCTGAAATGCAATGAAAATTGTTTCTCTTCTTTTGTTTTCATTATTATCGAAAATATTTTCTTGCCAATTATGGGGTATATTTTCAATAAGAATCTTGAAAAATATTTGAGTGATTTTCGTAGCCCAATCCGCCGAAAAAATTCTTTGGCAATGTGAAAAAATTGATGTTCGTTGCGTTCAACGGTGCAAACTTCAACACTATGCTCTCTGTGACATTTCGAATAAAAATTCAGGCTGACGGCTTGCCGAGTTGGACTTCTCAACGCATATTTGACTAGTCTCAGTTGATTTTTAAACTCTATTTCATCCGCAGCTAGTGAGAATATGTACTCCAACGTAAGAATATGTACGTGGTCGGGAGACAATAATACTCGCTGTATTGCTACGAGAAAAGAGGCTTTTGAATTGAAACGAGTAGCTAAGTATACAGCTATATATACTAGACATCGCGAAAAAGAATCACTTGGATCAACGAAATGACACAATCGCAGGTGTTCAACTAAATATCTAAATGTAACATAAAAATATTTTATTACTCCGGATATTCGTTAGTTGGATGGAAAGAGCAATTTCTAAAATAACCTGATATTCTATTTTTTGCAATAAATAATTCGTTGGCATGCCCCAGTGACGGTCAACTCACGTCATTCTTTTTTCAGTGTGTCTCTGCGTGAATGTGATTTTGAAGACATTCGATTTCGAGGATCGTTCCCTCAGCCGCCAATTATACCGCGATGAAGTTTGCACCAATGGAATGCACCGAAATTCCATTAACTTTCGAGCCATTGGGAAAATCACTACCACTTTCGACCCATTGTGCCATCAATAGTAACTTCCCAACCAGGGGAACCAAAACCCAGGGAAAATTACTTAAGGTAGAACGAGCGCGCGCTCTTGATTTCTATCGATTTTAATCAAATTTTAACCAGACATATCATTATGCATCTTTGAGTGAAATTTCAGAACAGTCGACTGTTTAGATTGGGAGATAAAGGGTTTTTAAATGGCAACTTTTAACACTGCATGGTCTGCATTGGCCGAAAATCAGGTCACGTAATTCGTCGTACCATTCTATTGTGTTTATAATTTTTTAAATAAAAATATTTTAGATAGCAAACTAATTAGGGAAAGAGTGAAAAAAGTTTGGGTTGCCTTTACTGTTCAGTTTTGCTAAAAACGTTCAGTATAGACAGAATAATTCCCCATAAAAAATATTTGTCCCCTATAATAAGAAGACATATGGCAGCACCGCAGAATAGTATTATTCAATATATCGAGAAAAAAAATTATCGTGTTCCCAAGTTAAAATCTTTTATCATAAAAACAATATTTGCGTTATAAATATTAATATTTTATATTGTTTATGTCATCTTTATTAACAAATAAATATGTTGGTTAATTCATAACTAATTAAAAACTTTGTTCGATCAAAAATGACTTCCAAATAAAAACTTCTGTTGCAGTATCAGTTGAAATATGCCGCGCAAACTTACGTCATTGGATACGTGAAGCGGTGCGGTGTGCCATGTCTTCTTATTACAGAAACAAATATTTTTTACGGAAAATTATTCTGTCTAAATTTCAATGCAGACCATGCAGTGTTAAAAGTTGCAATTTTAAAACCCATTATCTTCCAAACTAAATCGTCGACTGTTCTGAAAGTTCACTCAAACATGCATAACGATATGAACAATGTCTGGTTAAAATTCGAACAAAATGTATAGAAATCAAGAGCGCGCGTTCGTTCTACCTCAAACCATTTTAGTGATTTTCGCATCCTAAATCGGCGTGAATCACTAAAATGGTTTCTTAAGGTATTCCTTTCGCGGAGGGCCGTATTTTTTGGGGGCATAAGTAGGGCCTTCTGAATCGTCGGTAAATTACAATTGCGCTTAATAAAAAAATAAGTTACAATGGATTATTATACACAACGATATACTAGAATAAAACATTTCGCGCAAATTTAGTAGATTGAGACATTTTTACATTCACTTGAAACGTCATGGCTACAAAAATTCTTCTGTTAGTCACATTTTTTCAAGTTTTAACATTAATATTTTCTTCAACCGTTCGGTGACCCTCTGTTTTTATTATCGTTGCGGAATCTTTAGACTTTTTTACACGTGTGAGCAGTTTATGTCGGGCATCTAGAGTTATTTAGTGTATACATTATTAGATAGAAATGTGGCCGGCGTGACATGTCCATAAAGCGCCTGGTTATGGCACGAAATAAAGTTCGTGAAAGGAATACCTTAAAATCTTCAGTGACAATCTATGACTTCAATCTACGAAAAAATCATTTGGATTATATCAAAAATTAAGAAATGCAAAAAGTGAGAGAATTTTCGTTGATTTCCGACGACTCAAGCTTCACCGTCATATTATTCCCATATTATGCATTCCCCAATGTCTTCAAAATTACCTCTAGATAAATGTAAGCATATCTTCTATACAGTTAAAACAGCTCCGTGAGTGACGTACTGGATATGGTCAGTCTCGGAGACACTGACTAACATATAGACGACGCACAACCTAAACGGCTGAAGATCGAAACATGAAATTTGAAAGATATATTTCTTCGAAGGGGTAAAAGTGCACTAGGAAAGGATTTTTCTAAAATGAACTCCTAAGGGGGTGAAATGGGGTGTAAAATTAACCATGAAAAATTGTAAGCCTTGCGTGTATCAACGTGGGCGAAGTCGAGGGCGGAAACTAGACTAAATATATAAACGACGTTGAAGTTTGCATCGTTGCAATGCAACAAAAGTTGTTATTTTTTTAATTTCCTAAACTTTGCTTGGCAGATTGGCGCTACGAAAATCGAGCAAATCTTTTTTAGAATTCTTATTTAGCGATCCAGAACAAATTTGCAGAATATGATTTTGGCTAACAATAAAATAAGGAATTGAAAAAAATATTCGTTGCGTTCCAACGATGCAAACTTCAACCCCATATATACAGGGTGTCCGAATTGTCACGGAACACTTAACGTTCACGGCTTATGCATATTGTTGCGTGACATTTGGGACACCCTGTATAAAGATAATATCAAAAACCGATCTGGACCCAAAATCATTGATTCTTGTTAACTTTCGAGCACGGTCCACCAGCAGTCAGATGTGCCAAGTGCTAACAGTGCATAGATATAACGAGTTCAGTGCTTTTCTTCCCCATATTCGTGTATATGTATACAGGGGGTTACACGCGTTTTGACCCGACGACAAAATATCCTCGACAAAATATCCGCAGGACAAAATATCCTCATGACAAAATATCCGCAAGACAAAGTATCTGCCGATATTATATACAGTTGAAAGCGTACAGTCATGCCGTTGAAATTTATTCCATGTCAAGTGGACAGCCATGCCGTTGAAACTTATGCCATCACAAAAAGGAGGAAAGTTATTAATATGTGACGGATATGTTTGGGTTTGTTTGTTTGGGTTTATTTGTTTTGGTTTGTTTGTTTGGGTTTGTTCGTTTGGGTGCAATGAAGAAATACGTATTATGCCTCCACCCCACTATCTTACACACCCCACAAAGGTGTTTTGCGCGCGACCGCGTTGATCTGGTGGACGAAATTTAGGATTTTGTCTCGCGGATGTTTTGTTATGAGAGTATTTTGTCTTTCGGATATTTTGTCTTTCGGACATTTTGTCGCGGATATTTTGTCGTCGGGTCAGATGTAACTCAGCCATACAGGGTGTCCTGTTATGAATGGATAATCCTACAACTGTCGATAGGTCCGATCATGTCCTACTTGCTGGAATTTCAGTTTAGTAAAAGTCCCACGGTTTTCGAGATAAAAATCATCTGCTTTCGGTTTTTCGCATGCCATTTCTACAAACGATAACTTTTTTCACCCGGTTTGAAAAAAATACACTTGGCTATTGGGTTTATCCAGAAAAGTCTTCTTCTAAACTTTAAATGTTAAGGAAACTTCACGAAAAAAGATCTCATGCAGAATTTTCATACAAACCAATTCGAACAAATGATTCGAACAAGACTTTGATAACCTGCGGTGTAAAAAAAATGTACTACGCATATCGTGCCAAGTACTTTAAAAAGTTGATTAGTTATTGCCGATTCATATCATTTGTAGAAATGGCATGCGGAAAGCCAAAAGCGGAAGATTTAAAAAAATAACATAAAGCCCAAAATGTCGAAAACTGAGGGACTTTTGCTTAACTGAAATTTCAGAATATAGTAGAACAGAATCTGACCTATCGACAGTTGCAGGATTATTCCTTCATAACAGGACTCCCTGTATATACAGGGTATCCCTCTTATGTCTGCCACCAGAAACAACTTGATACTTAACGACGCCAGAAAAAAATGTTCGACTCAAAAATTGTACGGTATGAACTGGGCCTTCAAATGCGACCAATTTTTTTCTTTCGGTGGAGGCACTGACGCACAGTGATGGTCACCTCCATTTTTTTAAATACACTCAGAAAAAAAATCGTTGAATGTGCAAAATGCATTTTGTTGTCTCGAAATTTTGTTGTTTCAACAGTTTCTCAGACATGCTAAATCACCTACAGTTCACACCACTATACTATTTTACCACCAACTATACTGTTTCGTTATGCCAATCAAAAATCAAGTTGAACGTATTTAAAGATACATTTTGTTGAATCAACTGAATTTTGGATGGATGAACGAATTTTTTTTTCAGTGTAGAATGATACATTTTTTTCAACCATCTTGTGGAGCATCTCAAGCCGCATATAAAACATTCGGGGGTCAAAGTCGTTCAAGGTCATTCAAGGTCAGTATCGATTATACAAATCTAAATATCTCGGATCACTACCAAATATTTGGTAGTGATCCGAAATATTTAGATTTGTATTTCATTTTAATAGGTGACCTTGAATGACCTTATACGACTTTGACCCCCTAATGTTTTTATGCGGCTTAAAGTGCTCCCGAGGATGGTTGAAAAAAAATGTACCATTTCGTTTAAAAAAGTGGAGGTGATCTTATCTGTGCGTCAGCGCCGCCACCGAAATGAAAAAAAAAATGGTCGCATTTGATGGCCCCCTTCACATTGTACAACTTTTGTCTGGACAATTTTTTTGTGACGTCGATAATTGCCGAGTTATATCGGGTGGCAGAGATAATAGGGACACCGTATATATATATATATATATATATATATATATATATATATATATATATATATGCTGAGATGCAAGAAGATGACAGCGTTCACAATCGAATGCGTGGACGATACGATGAACGACGGTCGGGACTAACCGAGACGAACTGGGTTAAAGCGGTTCGCGTGGACGCGCGTCGAGTTGTCCCGTGCACGCTCTCACAGCTGTACGGTGATTCTTGGCCATTTCTCCGCTCGTCCCTCGTTTATACGTATACACACAAGCTCGCGATTCCTGGGGCTAAATGCGATAAACAGTATGACGCCTCTATCGCGCCTCGGGTAATTGGGCCAATGATGAAATGAAATTGTCGTCGCGGGCGAGTCGTTTGCATTCGTAGTGTGGGAATTAATGGGCTGTGCTTCTCTCTTTATCGTACTATCTACACCTACCTAATCCCAGGGTTCATTGTTGAGTATCGGAGTATTTTTATTGTACGATTAAAATTGTGTCTATTATTATACTTTGTTTGTGTCGAACCTTTAGGTGCAAAACTTGCCATCGGTGTGTCGAACCGTTGGGGAATATACTTTTAATTTGCAGTTCTTTGGCACAACTTATTACGGGGCGTTTTTTTGCCCTCAGATGTAATGAGAAAAAGAACAATGGAAAAATAGTGTAAAATTGTTCACATCGATTTCGTGAGTAATTTATGTGTGGAGAGAACATTTCGAAAATATTCATGACGTTAAGTGTGCATCGTTGGAATGCGACGAAAGTTGCTTTCAATTTTTTGAATTTCTTTATTTCTATTGACATCTATAACTTTTTAAACAGATTTAGATCGTGCATTTCGGATGAAGATTAAAAAAACATTCAAGAGATTTCTGGACCCTATATCGGCAAAAAATGTGAGCAATAAGAGAAACTATTAACTTTTGATGCATTCCAATGATGCAAAGTTCAACATAAATATTCACAACCATTTAATACATAATTGTAGCGTGGTTGAGGTGTCTGCAAAAACTTGTATTTTCGAAAATACGAGTTTTGTATTGCATAGATTTATCATCTAGAGTATTAACTGTAATTTGGAGCAAATATTTTGTAAAAATTCCACAAATTGATTGAGTTATGACGATTTTTGTCAAGGGTCAGATTTCCCATTAAGCTACAACCAACCACCCTGCTGCGATTGACTTTTTTTTCTGCTGTGTTTTTCTCGAAACAGCGTTTTATGAAACGTATCTAATGTATGAATCGTATCTCGAAATCCAGTGGTCCGATTTAATTTTAATTCAGACAGAACATAGTTAATAATATATTCTATCGTATGACCAGATGATTTTTTAAATAAATTTATCCATTTGTTAATAGAAAATTATTACTGTTGTGTTTTTTTTTTCTCGAAAATCTAACATTTTTTCAACAGCTCGTCATTTTTGTAATTTTCAAAATAAAAAAAAGCGTCTGTTTGTACGGAAGTTTTATTATTATACTTAAAATCCGTTTTTTTTAATTTTTCATTTCAGATGAGCCTATTTCCGGCACCTACACCGATTGGTCATGCAACAACGGCAGCACTTTGTTATAACAACTGTAACAACAGTGTTTATCAAAATTTTTCAACAAAAGAACTCTACCTTTGCAAGACTATGTATAAATTATGCAAGCTTATGCAGACCTGTTAACTATAATCTGCTTATTTTTTCATGACGATGATGTTTGCACCGTCGGAATACAACGACTTTAATTTTTTATTTTTATTAGTTTATGTTTATCATACTCAGTCTTTTGTTTTGCAAATTGATGTCGGAAATTTCGAATAAGGGTGTGTAAAAACGTTTGAGCGATTTTCACTGTCTGAGTCAGCTAACAAAAAATTGAGTGATTGTAAAGAATTAATTTTCGCTGCATTCCAACTATGCAAACTTCAGCGTCCTTATTGTCGTTCGTCTCTTCCATACAAACTTATTCAATCTTATTAATTATTACATCGGTGAGCGGTCTCGAAAAATATCGCAGTTGTGAGGCGTAATATATTAATTCTTGGAGTTTCGGAACAATTGACAAAATAATACCATTTGATTTGCATTTATACAGTACATTCTTTGTCATTTACTAAATGTACCCTCCAAATTTAAAATCGATTGTGTACACCGTTTCTATAAAATGTATACTTGATAAAACACTTTTCAATATAGGCAGATACGACGAAAAAATGTTTAAAACGTTATGCAAAACCGACAAATTACTCAGTACATTATGACAGTTTTGCCATCAGTGTCATAATGTACTCCTTATCGTCTCTGATAATAGGTTTCTCCCTGTGTTAAAAAGAGTTTTTTTTTCTTTAAAATTTGGAGAGTGCATTCAGCATATGACAAAGAATTTGCTGTATAAATCTGAAGCAAATGGTAACATTTTGTCATTTGTCCCGAAACTCCTTAATAAAGTTAAATATTAACAAATTCAGGTGTAACGATCATTCGTAAGAAAAAAAAATGACGTTCAACTGAAAATTTCATACTTGATCTTCTCTCGATGCCACTTACGACTGATTGTACTTTACATCTAGGACGTCAATTTGAAAATGTCACCTGTAGGCTACACCTGTCTGAGAATGATTCTTCCATGCATTTTTGAATGCTAAGGTTTCTTTTCGTTTTTAAGCGTAGCACAATGTTACAAAGTCTCGACAATTGTGACAAAATATCAAAGAGATGTTGGATTCGAAGCAAAATCCGTGTATAGGGGTTTTCGAAGCGGCTGATAACAAATCCGAAATGCAAATTCAGAAACTCAAAATGGCGGATACAAAATGGCCGACATTTTTGCAAAAACCTTGTCAGATTTGATTGTGTATAGGGGTTTTCGACGATATCAGCGCCGAATCCGAAATCCGAAATTTAAAAACTCGTAATGGCCGATCAAAAATGGCGGACATTTTACAAAAAAAACTTCTGTTTCCTCCAAAAATCCGTTTGGGAGGGTTTCCAAGGTTCCTGATAACGAATCCGAAAACCATATTTCGAAATTCAAAATGGCCGACATTGTTTTAAAAACTAGTCACCTTCGATTGAAAATTCACATAAATAAAGCAGCAAGTTGCAAATAATAAAATTAAATTGATTATAATCAGATCGTCGTCAAGAACATTAATTTAATTACGTATAAGGTGAACGCCATGACATCACGAATATTCGTCAACAGGACGATCGCCGTCACTTGATGCGCTCTTAATATCATCGTTATTAGACCTCGAGCGTGGAGAACCATCGGAGGACACCAACATTTTAATCGCGTCATGTGATAAGCTTCTGCTCTTTTATTTTCCTGAGGCTTTATTTTCCTAAGACTAGAAACTAGAGGATCCGGAGATACCATAAGCCAGTGAAAAACCTGTTGCATAGCTTTTTCTCGAGAAACTTTTCGAGCAAAGTTCTCTCGATATTTCTTGAAGTCCTTGTTTCTTCGCGCTTCTTCGGATAAAGATTGAAGATGAGTGAAATTATGGTACGCAAATGCCGAACCGTGTCAAAAATGAGCCAGTATTGTTTCCAGAAGTGTTTTACAAATTTCGGAAAAAAATAATTTTATTTATTTTTCTCTCAAATTTAACAAGTAACTAGAGCAAAGTTGTGAAAAAAGTCGAAAAAAAATTGGCCTATTCATTTTGATGATGATTACGCGATGTTTAGGAACAATACTTGTTCCTTTAATTGTTTTGTAAAACTTTGATCAACCGGTCCAGAAAAACGGTTCAATGGATCAATTTGAAAATTAACAGGGCTATCGGGGGTACATTAAGCTGAAAAAAAACTGGCAACTGATCTTTCCATCAATATTTGTATAGTAGCGACAGATTTACTAAAAAAAAACCATAAAAAGTCAATTTTTGTACTTTTTGAAATTAATGTTAAGAGTGAAAAAAATGTTTTTTTTTACAAATCAATGAAAGGGTCTTATAGGAAATTTAATCCAGTTTTCAAAGCTGCCCTTTAATTCCCTATGCAATCATTGGTTGCTGAGACAATTGACGTAAATAGACAAAAAAAACAAATTGAAGCTGAACAAACAAGTTAAACGACCTCTGCATTGATTTAACTAAAAAAATGCCGACTTCGGGGACCCTTGAAAAAAAAAGAAAAAAATATTGCAAAATTGTTTCTCGCGCTATTTATTATGATTGCACGATAACCGTCGCAAATTTTGTTGCCAAGAGATCTCGGAACTCGAATCTTGATGCTTCAAAATGCTTTCTTTTTCATCTCGATACGACCATTTTTCACAAAGATACAGCGTTTCAAAAAAACCTAAAAAAAGTTGAAGAAATTTTCTGTTCCCTAATTTTTGGAGTGGTGTAAAGCAAAATGATACTATAGTCAAATAAAATTAAAGTCAGTCTAAAGTACTTATTTCGGCAGTACAATCCATAAACAGCGGGTATATACGTTCGGATGTAGAAAGGTACAATACAAAACACAGAACTGTTTGAGTTCCTTAATTCGAGATGCAGATAAGCACGCGGTGAAGGTTGGGTTTGGACTCCCCCGCTGCGCGTTTACGTGTGCTTGAGCGCATCACTCGAAATAAAGTTGTTTATAAAAGAGGCAAGCATTGTTAAGCAACTATTTCTTGGAATATTCTATGAAGTCTACACTATCTATTACATTTCCAAATAAAGTGGCAAAAATGGGTTAGCGTGACATTGCGACCCGTTCGATTGAAAATTAAATTTTTTAAAGAGTTGATATTTCACCTTATTTTTAGTTAGAATTAAACAATAATCAATAAAAGAGTAATTTATATTCGAATTCTACATACCTTAAGGAATATGCTCCATCAAGCCACATTCAAATCAAACACACCAAGCATTGACTATTCACTATTCTCTTATTTATTTATTAACTATTTATTCACTTATTTATTTACACTATTAACATTTACACTATTCGCTTATTTATTTATTAACTATTTATTCACTATTCATTTATAAATAATTGCAAATATTTCGGAGCGAGTGCATCTGACGCGCATCGTTCCGAAACCGTTGACAGGAGATATACACCTAGATGGTCGAGGTCGAGGATTTAGAAGCTATGAACATTCCGTCGACCGTAGAAGACCTACCTACACTATGGGCCTGGTATCGATGATTCCATGTAAGTTGACAAATTTCACGATTTATTCATTACCGAATTTTCAAACGCGTTTTTCTCAAAACCACGTTTTTCAAATCGGTACCCAACATTTCTCGAAAACCAATAAACCGATTGCCTTGAGGTTTCTTGTGGTTATTCTATACACCATTATCTAGTACTTGTCATAGGATTTTTTTTTCCGTTACTTAGTTTTTGTTTTATAGGCAAAATAATAACTAATTTCTGGCCCAAAAATCACTATTTATGTTCAAACGTCCGCCATTTTTTCATAAATCGATATTTTCAAAATCGGCTATGACAAGTACTAGATTATAGTATCTAATTTAATAATCTTTTTGGTTTTTTTTTTCAGATGATTTTTTAAGAAACACCAGTGGGTACCGTATACGCAGATTTTTTACGACGCTCCAAGGATCATACAATATCCTTGTATATTTTTGATATCTTTAAATAAAGAAAATTAAACATATTTTTGAATGTATATACTTTTAGATAATTAAAACCCCAATCCGAAATTTCAAATACTTTTCCTTGAAAAAATTCACAAAAATGATCTTTTTTCCGGCTCCTAGGTGTATATCTCCCCTTAAATCGGGCTGATGCTCGAAAGCTAATATAGAGATTTACCGTTCTGGCTTTTCGGCATAGTATGCCGCAAAGTCATCCCTATAATATTCTAACGTGATTTGCCTGAAAAAAATCGAACTTTTTCGATTTTATCACAATTTTCGAGACTCCGAAACACTGTGCTCAATGCTTTTTTGAAATTTTCAAAAAATTCTAGTGGCTCAACATGAGCAGCTAGAAGAAGAGGAGGGATGCCTCTATGGACCAGGCATTGCCGATTAGCGGTAATTATAAACACATTTGTGTAAACACATTACAAAACTTTAAACGCGTTTTTCTCGAAAACACGTTTTTAAAAATGGCTGACATTCTCCTGACCGCTGTAATTAACATATCGACCTGAAATTTGGAGAGCATACTTAGAAAATATGTCTTCACGGAATCACGGATCGTTTTTTCGATAGATACATTTTTGCATTTATTATTTATCTTTTTATGCGAAAAAAAACGCGAAAATTCGATTTTTTTTAAACTGCCGCCATTTTCCGAAATTTGTACTAAACGAAAAACCCATCCGTCATTCCATTACCAAAGGGGCACAGATGGATAATATGCTTTGAATTTGTGTTTCAGATCAACAGTAGATATACAAGGAGAGTTCTGGCTCAAATGTGGGCGAGGGGGGTGCGGGTAGAGGGGGGCGGAGGGAGGGATGTCGCGAAGCTTCTCGAATGTTCTAGAAGGTTCTCGATGACCTTGGAATATACATATATATATATATATATATATATATATATATATATATATATACACATATAAACTACGCAGTTGATTTAGCGATAATGATATATATATATATATATATATATATATATATATATATATATATATATATAATATATATATTTATAATAAACTACGCAGTTGATTTAGTGATAATAATTCATCGATGCGATGACGTCATCGCGAAGCATCTCGAATGTTCTAGAAGGTTCTCGATGACCTTGGGAGGGGGGGTGTCGGGTTACAGAATATGTCATTGGTCAAGGGTTGTGAGGGGGATTTTTCAGGGCCAGATTTCCGGGAATTGTTTATGTATAATATATATATATATATATATAAACTTAAATTT